>WWET01004506.1:97225-114893 GCA_011038615.1 Limnodynastes dumerilii | reverse complement strand
CTGACCAGCGGTACTATTACACTGTTAATTATCACCTCTCATCTCTAATACTATTATATTATTATATTATTACATAGACACTGACCAGTGTTACTATTACACTGTTATTTATACTTGTACTCGGAAACATCACCTCTCGCCTCAAATACTATTATATTATTGTAAAATTATTACGCAGATACTGACCAGTGTTACCATTACGCTTTTATTTAGATTTGAACTAGGGGACATCATCTCTCATATCTAAAACTATTGTATTATTATTAGATTATTATACAGACACTGACCAGCATTACTATTACACTTTTATATCTACTTCTTCTAGAAAACATCGTTATTTATCACATTTCTCATCTTATATCTCTAATACTATTATTATTATTATTATTATTATTATTATTATTATTATTATTATTATTATTATTATTATTACACATACTGACCAGCGTTACTATTACACTATTATTTGGATTTGTAGTGGGAGACATCATCTGTCATCTCTAATACTATTATATTATTACACAGATTCTTACAAGTGTTAATATGACACTGTTATTTAGGCTTGTACTAGGGGAAATCACCTCTCATCTCTACTATATTGTATTACACAAATACTGATAAAATGTTATATCTTTAAAAAAAAATGAAAAAATGAAAAAATGAATGTACATGACATTAAAAGTGATCTGCTGCATATGTATTTAATGCTATTTGTGTTCATCATATATTGAGCCTATAGTGGAACACAAGTGACACTAAGTATCAAGCCGTAAGTTGTGGGGAAAATATTGGTTTGCGCAAGGACAAGATGGCTGCCAACATTATGAGTAGTCAGGCGGTTACTATGCAAATACATTTTCCAATTTTACTTATTATAGACTTACAGTAGAACTTTATAAAAGTAAAATGAGGTCTGTTGTTTATTCCACAACATGTTATATTTGCAATATTAAAAAGACATCTGTATTGTGGTTTTCAACCTGTTTAATGTATGTTCCTCTATTTTTGAGACCAACAAGTGATAAGAAGAATCATGGAGAATTCATCTTACACTCATCCCTCTGTGCTGACACTTGGCTTCCGGGAAATGTCATCAATGAGATATTTATATGGTTTTGTAGCTTTTCTCATTTATCTTATGATTATTATGCTCAATGGTGTCTTGATTTCAACTATAGCACTGCACAAGACTCTACACGAGCCAATGTACATCTTTGTGTCTGTGTTGTGCATTAATGGACTCTATGGAACCACAGCCTTCTTCCCCAGTCTGATCTTCAATCTCCTCAGCGACATAAAGACCATCACTTACATTGGTTGTGTGATACAAGCATTTTGCTGTAACAGTTATGCTGGATGTGAGATCACCATTCTTACCATCATGGCCTATGACCGCTACGTGTGCATCTTTAATCCTTTGAGATACATCAATATAATGAGCTTGACCAAAGTGTTGAGATTGGTTTTGTTTGCCTGGTTGTACAATATTATCCTAATTGGCATAAACATCATTTTAACTATTAGACTTCCTCTGTGTGACTCAGTCATCGTGAAGGTCTACTGTGACAATTATTCAATAGTGAGACTTTCTTGTGCTGATGTTACGGTGAATAATATATTTGGACTCTTTATTTCATTGACATATTTAGCTCTGATGCCTTTGCTGATATTAATCTCCTACATTCAGATCTTACATATCTGTTTAAAATCTTCAAAGAACTTTAGGGCCAAAGCTTTGCAGACCTGCACCCCTCACCTGATCACCATGACAATCTATGTGACTAATTTGTATTCTGAACTCCTCATCTCCCGAATTTCATATAATACCTTTAGTTATGAGCTGAGGATGATCATAGTAATGCAATTATTGGTGCTTCCTCCAGTTTTAAACCCTGTCATCTATGGTTTGAAGCTGAAGGAGATCTGGGTGAAGATCATCCAGACGTTTCATCTGAAGACAAGGACGGGGCAACACTAATTACAGTTAATTCTTAAGGTCTACTTTGATAACTGGTCGGTTGTAAGGCTTTCTTGTGTTGATAATACAATAAATAACATATATGGGCTCCTTATGTCAATAACCGTTACAACTGTTTATCGTAACATCCTACATCAAGATTTTTAAACTCTGTTTAAGGTCTTCAAAAGAGTCCATAACAAAAGCTTTGCAGACGTGCTCTCCTCACCTAATAACGATCATGACCTATACCGCTAATCGACTCTTTGAAATACTGTTTATAGTTTTACACCCGAAAGCTTTAATTATGAACTGAGGACAATTATGTTGTTGCAGTTGCTAGTGGTACTACCACTTTTAAATTCTATCATCTATGGTGAGAAACTGAAGGAGATAATGGTAAAGATCATGCAGACCTTTCACCTGAAGTCATCCAGAACACGAGAAGAAAGGTGTAAATTGTACAAGTCTCGTTTTGATCCTTTTGTGTCTTCTTTGTTATGAACTATCAATGACTATCAGAGTAGGAGTATTGGAAAGAACATGGTACTGTCTGTGTTTCAACTCTGCAAGGTTTTCCTTGACACAGGACCTCTTTATGTTCAGTCACTATAGTGTGAAATAAAAGGACCAAGACAACTACAGCACTGCACAAACAAATGATTAGTGGCACTATATGAAAAGGACAATGGGCTGGAAAGTGGAGCATAGAGTAAAATGGAGTCACTACAGGTGGGGTTTACAAAAGACTAGGAGCAATGCAGTTGAGCCAATAGAGGACTAGGGCCAAAATACTGCTACATGTAATGGAATGGGCCAATGCAGTGGTGCTTAAAGGGAATTGGGAGCAGTACGGTGGTTTATATATTGGACTGCGACCAAGACTGTGGATGGATAGACAGGACCATCTTATTATAACTTTAATGCTTGTGCCTGGTTACATACAAAAGCTCTGCAACTAATCCTAGAGCGACACAATGGGATTTACTCCAGTCACTCTTGTAATTTAGGACCTGATTCACACTTAAGAGTGAGTTAGGTGTGGACAGATCCGCACCTAACTCACTCTTCCAGCCATCAACCCGCTCCCCGTTTTTAGGTACCCTAGGGCTACCTTATCTCCCCGTGCAATGTCCGTACGGACATTTTTCTGGTGACAAACACTACTACAGAGAAGAAAAGGGAGACATACTAAATACAAGTACGGAGTACGGAGAACCAATACGTAAAGTCCAAAATTTAGTTTAGGAGTAAGAGTTATATAATTGCACTGGTTGTGTTTTACAAGCAATTACAGCAGTTATAACCAGACTGTTTTTTATATATGTTTTTATTGTGTTTTCTATAATAAAACTGGGCCTGATTCAGAGATCCGATATTAACGATAGTTAGGTGCGTATATTTAGGGTAGGATCGATTTTGCATCAACTGCGCATGCGTAGTAATAGTGCAACGCCGTCTACGTTGAAGATAGGGTCGGAAATGCCTTAAGGTCGGACTTGTGAATCGGTCGGAAACAATTGCGACCCTAAGTCCAGCGGAAATATACGGACCTAAGGGTTTGCATAGAAATCGGCGGGGGGACGCATTGAGATGAGGGAAAGTGGGCGCGATTACAGACTTAGGACCCTAAATATACGCAACTAATACACATAGGGTCGGAAGTGACTGCGGCCAGATAGGGCAAGTCAATGCTGGTCTAACTTTAGGTCCGGCCGCTGTTTGCAAGGGGAGTGACTGTTTATTCAGTGGGCTGTAACCTGCTCCGACCTGCCACTTAGATACGTATATTTGAGATCCCATCGCCGACGGATCTCTAAATCAGGCCCACTGATTGTAATAATATATTCTGTATATTATTACATAGTCACAGTATCCGTTGGCTTAGTAGTTGATTAGCAGAAATGTTAATGCCACAAGCTGTATCTCCGTCTTGTTTTCTCTGATGAACTTGTCGTCATTGATTGCCAATCTTCTAAGTGGTATAGAGGATCATTGGTCTGCACTTCCTAAAACTGCATAAAACTGATTGTAATAATATATTCTGTATAGTATTACATAGTCACAGTATCCGTCGGCTTAGTAGTTGATTAGCAGAAATGTTAATGCCGCAAGCTGTATCTCCGTCTTGTTTTCTCTGATGAACTTGTCGTCATTGATTGCCAATCTTCTAAGTGGTATAAAGGATCATTGGTTTGCAAAAGAAACTTATCCAGCGGTTACTAGCCGCTATAAGAGACATACAGCTTGCGGCATTAATATTTCTGCTATTCAACTACTAAGCCGCCGGATAATGTGTCTATTTATCATTATTCCGGTGTGAACATTTCTATCTAGCCTTCAGTAGGATCATTGCGGGATTGCAGCTGATAGCTGCTTAACATCGGAGTTACTGTCAGCTGGATGAGTGCGATTAATAGCTGCTTGAGATTAGAGATACTGGACCAGATTCAGAACCCCGACATTTTTTACTTATGTGTCTATTTTTCCGCAGGTACGCAATCTACATAATGAAACGCTACGTAGATAGTGTAAAATTGTTACTATGCATGTGTGAAAAATAGGCACGTAAGTAAAACATTTCAGGGTAGTGAATCCAGTCCACTGTTGGCTGTGCGATTGCAGCTGACAGCTGCTTGTTACTGGAGACAATGTCGACTGTGGCGGGATTTATTATTTAGCTTGTGGTAAGAGTATTATCCAACTGTTAATGATACTGAAGACAACATTTACTACATATTATTGAGAGCATTTCTAATCCACTTGCGGCCAGACAAATATTGATGAATTATTAATTGCCTGTGCGGTCACAGAAACATAGAAACTAAGGGCTCTATTTACGGACACCGCATAAATCTGGGGAGTGATAGTGATCCAGGCTCGCTTATCATCGCAGCGAGCCTGGACACTTCACTCCCCAGATTTATAAACACTCACCTTCATCGTGAAGACTCACGATGTCCGGTGAGTGTTTCCACTGCATCCCCGGCGCTTCACTCGTATGTGAAGCGCCGACGATGCAGTAAAATAGTCGCGCATGCGCCGTACACGCACGGCGCATGCACAATGGTTACCTGCCGTACGGAGCGGTGGCATAAGGAATCAAGCTGATTCCTTAATGCCTTTTTTTTTTATTCTTAGCGATCCCCCTGAACCACCAATGTTTCCCCCCTTTTTATCCACTGAAGCACCAATGACAAGAGGAGATTCAGAACCTATATAAAATGATTATATATACGGTATATATATATAATCATTTTATATATATTTTATATAGGTCTGAATCTCCTCTTGTCATTGGTGCTTCAGTGGATAAAAAGGGGGGAAACATTGGTGGTTCAGGGGGATCGCTAAGAATAAAAAAAAACAGGGGGAGCCCGTTCACATGAACGGGCCCGTGATGGCAGGAGAAGGAGTCCTGCATCGTCATGGAAACGATAGTTTCCACTGGCGATGCAGGGTTTTTAAATATGAGAAAGGACATTTTGAAGCGATAAGGACAGTTTTCTATTGAAAACTGCCCCTATCACTCCAAAATGAACTCTGTAAATAGAGCCCATAGAAAGTGAAGGCACATAAGAGCCACATGGACCATCCAGTCTGCCCATTTGTTTATTTAAAACTTTACTGACCCTAGACCCATCTTAATTTAAGATCTCCTTATATTTATCCCAAGCATGTTTACACTGTTCTACTGTGTTACCTCCACCCCCTCAGATGGGAGACTCCTCTAGCCGGTCACATCCCTTGATATATGTGAAAGCTGCTATCATGTCCCCCCTCTCCCTTCTCTGCTCCAAGCTATACATGTTTAGTTCCTCTAGTCTTTCTTGGTATGATTTGTGACACAGGCCATGGAGCATTTTAGTTTAGTCACCAACCCAATATCTCTTTGGGAATTGTTATATGCAATCTACGGGAGCGAGATTACTTGGTTTTGTCAGCTATCTAATATTGTGGATATTAAATATTATTTTTCCGCAAGTATTCCTATTTGGAATGATTTATGAATGTCTTTAAATAAAAATCTTATTGATGTCTCTATATTAGATTCCCGGATTCATCTATTGCACATTTAAGAAGAAGATTTCAATTGATATATGGAACTTCATATACTGCATATTTGCACTTTATATATGATTTCTGATGCTTTATATCTGATATTATTACTTGTAATTTGAGTATGTTTGCTTATTAAAATAAATATTTAGTATATGTTTACTAGTGCTCGTTTCTCTAGTATAAAAAAAATATACTTGCAGATAAATAAAGATGAAAGAGAATATGGACCGGATTCATAACCCCAATTTTTTTTACTTACATGACAATTTTTCCGATTATAGCTACTACGCATGTGTAGTAACTATTTTATGCTATCTATGTAGCGTTTTGTTACATAGATTGCATACAAGTCACAAAATTAGAAGGTCCAAGTCACTGGTGGTTCCTGCATACCCCGACCGACGCGTTTTGCATATATTAATTATTTTGCAAGGCAATGGGGGTTATTTCTATCAAGAGTTCAAAGTCTTTTTAAATGTTCAATAAAGTACATTTCCTATATGTCTAACTAGTTCCTTTTACTTAGATTTTCCTTTGTCCTTACATAATTAAATAATAATTGATTACAAATTGTGTCTCTTAGGAAAACAGGATCCAAGGTACTTTTAGGCTCTGTCGGACAGTTCCCTCAGATACCAGAGGGAGGAAAAGTGGGAGTTTTTTAATAAGAAGACTTCATTGTTGGAGCAAGTTTTATTGTGTTTTTTAATAAAAAGTTTTTGGGAGGAAACCCTGTGCATATTCTCTCATTGGATGAGACCAAATAGGAAAGATACCCACAATAAGCATAACCCCAAGGGGGCAGATTGTAAGTAGTACCTGTAGTGTCCTCGTCCGGTTGCCATGGGTTACTGCGCAAGGAGAGGTGTGTCTTATTTTTGCAGGGAGACTTCGGAGCAGGAGAGCTGCAGGACGGAAGGAACATTCTATATCATAAAGCCTTGATACAAGATGAGTGTAAGTAGGAATTATTATGGGATTGTACTTACCTGCACGAGGATCTGTTTCTTTGTATTGCATACGGATTGGAGGAAGGAGATTTCAGAGAGACAACACCATAAGAAATCAAGTCCAGAACCTGGGAAGAAAATAAGGAGAAAGGAGTCATTAGGTGCCCACTGAACAAGACACATATAATGTAAGTAGACATCTCTCTATGAGTGGAATTTAGCTGAGTTAAACGTTGTTGCACTAGGTCTTTTTCCTTTTTCACGGGATGAGAACTGGAGGAAAGGAATAAATTGAGGAATAGAGAAAGAAAGGAGCCAACTAAGAAGAGAACAACAAGTTAAATTGAAGGACTCAAGAATTCTGTGGACATTTCGTTGGACTGAAATTTGGAAGGTACAGTGTCATCAAGAACTCTTTTATTGCAAAACTCTAGCGCAGAGACTGATATCACAATTTGTAATCCATTGTCTTTTATTGATCTGTCTGGTGTTTCACCAGATAACAGCTTTATAAGGTAAATAGAGGTTTATACCTTAAGGATATTAGGCTGGCCATACACTAGGCGATTATCGGCCCGATCTTCCAATTATCGGGTGATCGGGCAAATAATCGCTCTAGTGTATGGTACAGATCAATTTTTGAAACGTCAAATAAACGCACCAGAAACGCTCTGGTGCGATTATTTGATCTTTCAGCGTGTTTGATTTAAATCGGGCGCTAGTGCCCGATATTTTAAGGGAGCCAATCAGCAAGCTATCCTTGTATTAGACACTGCTGCTGATCTATGTATAAGTGCATATATCTGCAGCAGCGTCTATTGCAGGGAATAGTACAGAGAGGGACCAGCCGAACCCGCACTGTGTGAAGCTGTGTGAAGCGCGGATTCGGCAGATCCCTGTCTGTACTACTCCCTGCAATAGACGCTGCTGCAGATCTATGCACTATGCTGCTCTGACAGCTTTGAAGGTAGACTTTTAAGCTGTCAGAGCAGCTTTGTACATAGCTCTGCAACAGCGCCATAAAGAGCGCTGCCTCCCCCCTCCCCTCTTCTGCTAGGATTATCGGTCCCAGCAGAGGAGGTGTATGGTGCCGATAACAGGACATTTCCCTTGCGGGAAATCCTCCCGTTTATCGGCCCACCCCCTGCTGGGACCGATAATTGTCCTAGTGTATGCCCAGCTTTAGTCACCGCAGCTGGAGAGGAGTGCGGTTCACTAGGACTTTACTATTGATAATTAAATAATAGCAGGTGGTTAAGTATGCAAATCGACACTTCCTGTCACAACAAACTTGCCTTCATGTGATCTAACATCAATCCATTTTATATATACATTTGAATAACCTCCATTTCTCTTAATTTACATTTATCAAACTAAAGGGAAGAACTAATGATCTTTATGAATGTGTATTTGCTCATAGCAACCAATCAGATTCTAGCTTACATTTTCTTGAATGTTATAGGAAAGTGAGAGCTAGAATCTGATTGGTTGCTATTGGCAACATCTCCAATTATCCGTTCTTGCAGCTTAGTAAATCTTGCCCTAGGAGTGGTAGTGACAGATTCCATGATCTTAGTAAATGAATACATTTTAAGGAGAATACTTCTTAACAGGTATAAGGTAAAACTAATAGCCACCCTATTCAGCAATACATTAAATAGAATAACCATGTGGAACCACTATGCATTACAGTACAATAAATCAAGTGCTTAAAAAGAATAAAACATTTGAAACAGTGTTGGTTTAAATGTATATCCTTTAGTGTCTGCATGGTTTATATAACAGGGGTAGATAATCTCATATCTATTTCCATATACTGATCCCACTGGACAGGAAATAAATATACGACCATGCACAGGCTACATCACAAGACTAGACTTCCTTGGTAGGAAGGTGCAATCCACAGCATAAAAAATGACAGAGTACAAACAAAGGGGTAGATCCAGAACTACGTTTGCTGTACGTTTATTCATGTAGCGTATTTTCGTGTGCGTACCTTCTATACACTCCCCTAGACACACCCTTTGAACGTACGTATTTTGTCAAGATCCGCTTTGCAAACCCTACCTTAACTTTTTCCAACGTAACCGCAGTGATCCGCACACGTACGTATGGGCTAGACGAATTTACGCAGCTAAGCACGCCCATACTGTACACTTTAAATACCACCCCCCGCCTACTTCACGTATTTTAGATGTATTTTGGACGCACGTAAAATTGGCACACCCACACTTAAGTATTTACGTGATACATAGGTGAATGGCCCATACGTTCACAATTACGCTACGTTACAGAGCGTATTTTTTGGTGCACATGAAGTCTTAGAATCACATGTTCAATAATCTTTTAGTACACATGCAGTTAGTGAAAAAAGTATAAATTTAATAGATAAAGCACAAATAATGCTACTTGAGAATAAGAAAATGGCGAAAATATTACGATATTACATGAACTGCTTAAGGTACAAAGGTAACCACAAGAAAAAACTTGTTATGATAAAATGTACAAGAAAAATTGCTACTGTGTTGGGACTTCTAACTATATAAAAGAATCTAAGAACCTATCCCTAGCCCAGGATCTAGCGGCCTCACGGCTAGCGCTTCGCCTCTACTGAGGCTCGTATCTATCCCTTTACCTATACTATGGAAAAAGCATAGTCCCAGCAAAGAGCCGTTTTACTAGTGGAGTTCATAAGGCACCCCCGCCGGTGCACTCGGAGGAGGCGCGTGGTCCCTATATTCCACAGTCCCTGTAAGGTCTAAGGGCCTGATCCAGACTTAATAACGACAGCTAATTTACACACGCTGAATGCATAAATCTGAATGTGGGAATTAACTGTTCATGAGCGTAACAGATGTAACTCATCCCAAATCTGATCGTACGTAACTTGTACGTAACTCCGTACGACAGGGCAGGGCATCCAAATAATGCATTGTGGGTAGGGGTAAGTATTTAAATTGTACAGTATGGGCGGAGTTAGGCACTTATGTATCACAAGGTGATATGTATGACCAGAGATATGCAAGGAAAGATTAAGGCAGGGTTCTGAACACGTAACAATCAGCTAAGCTACGTGTGTGCGAGAGGAGTGTCGTAAAACGACCTTAAGTCAGGATCAGGCCCATATTCAGTATTTATTTAAAGAGCAAAATAAAACATAATACGTTGCAAACGTGACTTAAGTGAATACCATAAATCAGTAATAAAGGTGATAAATAGTAAATATACAATATGCGACGTGATTTTAGTACAAAACCAAATGATTCAAAAGAACAGGTAGATCAATTATACTGTCGCATAACGATTCCCTGGATCAGTGGTGATCTTCATTCTGTGATCCCTACATGATCTACAGGAATCTATAATATAAAGTGCAAAATGATTTCTTAAAAGATCACACCATAAACCTATTGGTAAAGATAATAAAAATAGCAGAACGCAAGGTGATCTTCATTATAAGATCCCTATACAACACACAATGTGCAAAACATGAATTAGCTCCTTCAAACAAACTACATAAAATATATGACTAGTGTATGATTCTACAAAATACTCTTGGTGAGGAAACTCAACCCAGAATCAAATACATATGAAAAACTATTATAGCGAGAATAGAAATAATAATGATAGTGCATAATAATATAATATTGGTGGCAGTCTTAACGATAGTGGCACTAATAACAATGGGGTAGATCCAGAACTACGTTTGCCGTACGTATGTACGTGTGCGTACTTTCTATACACTCCCCTAGGCACACCCCTTGAATGTATGTATTTTGTCAAGATACACTTTCCAAACCCTACCTTAACTTTTGCCAACGTAACCGCAGTGATCCGCACATGTACATATGGGCAACACGTATTTACGCAGCTAAGCACGCCCATACTGTACACTTTACATACAAACCCCGCCTACTTAACGTATTTCAGACGTATTTTGGACTCACGTAAAATTGGCACGCCCACACATAAGTATTTACATGACACATACGTGAATGGCCCATTCGTTCACAATTACGCTACGTTACTGAGCATATTTTCTATGGTGCGCATGCGCAGTACTTACCAAAGGGCGAATTTACGTCTCCGCCACGCGTAAATTCGCTCACAAGCGTTGCTCTGGATCTGGTCTTAATACAGCAATAGTAGCTACTATACATGCGTAATAACTATTTTACGTAATCTACTTATCATTACGTTATACGCAAGCCTCGTAACAAAGCGATACATAGATTACTTTAAATTGTTACTACCAATGCGTAGTAGCTACTATCGGTATTTTAAGACCTGGTCCAAGATTTACTAAAGTCATGTTTAAATCGTAATATAAAATCGCTGAACATCGCAGTAGTTACTCGTCGATTTGGTTGCTGAAATCCCTGGATTTACTAAGGTGCGAATTTAAGCTGTGGTTTCTGAAACAACGGCGATGCCCGTCGTGTTTGTATCGATTTGAAAATCGCTAGAGATGACGTTGATTAGTGAAAACGCTATGTTAAGTATAGGAATGTGGATTTTTATCCAAATGCCACGATTTGCATTACATATCGCCTCTGTTGACCAAAAATCGCAAGAGTTCAACTTGTAACTATTTAAAGGCACATGACTTTCTGTTTGTGACCTGTTCGTTTGGTTGCAGCCTGAGGTGGATGAAAAGTGTGTTTTCAGACAAATATATCGATTCCCATTTGTCTTCCTGTAGTAGTCCTGCCTTTGTGGGCATGCATATTGGAATGGCAGTGGGTTATGGAGATAATTTTACAAACATCCAGCTGCAGTATGTTTGTCTGTTCTGCCTAATTGGCACTTTTTATAGTGAGTAAAGTCTGGCAGTAATATATCATTTAATGCAATATGCACCCACCTTTAGGTATTTTGTGAATTGAAGCCAAGTTTTGGCTTTTGTAACACAGAAACAATGTTTTCACCTGTTTTATCGACATTCAAAATCGATCCTTATTTTTTCTAGACCCTGCAAATTTGTTTTAACAATAACATTGAAACGGATCCAGATTACTAATTGCATAGGAGTCCACTCCCCTTGATCCAAGGCCCCGATCTTAAGCTTTCCAAATCTGTCCTCACTTAAAATGGGATGGATGGAAAGTCTGCATGCACTGATGGGTGCAGGCAAGCACATACTTTATCGGTTAAATGCCTGACCCCTCCTCTTTGTGCTTGCATATTCCCTGCTATTAGAAGATCATTGGATGTAAAGCGTATAGGGAAGTCTGGATCCCAGTGATCAGAAATACCGTCTTCTATCGTCTGAAAATGGTCCATTATTTTTGATGATATATGGATAAAATGTTGTGATGATATAGCTTAGCAGTGTTATACTATACACTGATTTCGAATCCCTATTTTATAGCATAGGAAGTAAACTGGGAAATATTAGATCCCTGTAGCAGTCATGAAAAGGTCTACCTTCTTCTTGTTTATCTTCATATTGCATGTCAATATCTTATTTCTTATTGTCAATGAGATGAAGCAACTAAGCAAAATAAAATATTGCAACGAGGTTGTAACGATGGAAACAGTCTGCGCTGGATCCAGACTACACCCCCCTGTCACTCGCCTCTCTGTGCGGCTTACACTGCCATAAGCCTGCCTTAAGTAAATCATGTGGATCAGCGGTCCGTACGACCGCTGATCTGCGAAAGTGGGGGATACCCATCCCATGCTGTACAATTAGCATGCTTCTCCCCATCCTCTTTAGCAGGCAGAGGGGAAGGACAGCCCCCTGCCTAGGAAATGGGCTCGTACAGAACTAAGTTCCATACGATGTTTGCTATGCTAGTGTTATAAACATAATGTACCCTCCAGTCAAATCAGGCCACTTCCGCACTTTGTATGCGTTAGTGGCCTGACATAGTGTGTATCCGGCTCTCTGGCCCTGATTCAGAGATTGAAAATAAGAACTTAAAGTTACACCTGGGCTAAACCATGTCGATTTCAGGGGAGTCACATTTCATTTGTTGCAACAGTATTATAGTTAAAAGGTGATGTTTCCCAGCTCAAGTCTAATTAGCAGTTTAAAAGTGAAGCTGATCAGGTATCTGTGTGCAATAAGTAAAAGCAAAGCATTCTCCCTGCATGCATAGAATAAAATTACCTTGACTCCCTCTGAAATCAACATGGTTTTGCCCAGGTGTAACTTTAAGTTCTTATTTTCAGCCTCTGAATCAGGCCCGATATTTTTATGTCTGTGCTTGTTGTAGCGTCACTTAGTGCAGTTTTAATCATTGTTTGCATTAGCTAAATTGTTAAAATCTGTTTGCATCATGTAGACTTTGCTATATAGTATGTTGTTTCCAAAATCAGAAATCCAGAGTATATATCCAGACCTGTTTAATGTTCAAAATATGTTACCTATGTTATATAAGTAATATATCATTTTATATAACTGAATCTAAACACACTAATTATAAGTTTTTTGCTTTGGTTTATAGTGTTTGCCATTATGTCCAGAGCTGCGTCCGCAGATAGGGATCTTTCAGGCGATGAGGATGGTGCTTCAGCTCCCCCACAGAATAGTCATGAAGGATGAACAAAATCTGGTCGTAATTATTGCAGAATTTAGTAGATGCCATTAATGCAGTTGGACCCTTCTGAAGAAGTGAGGACAATTGTAGAAAAAGATTCTGAGATATAATACGTCTCGTGGCATCTAAAGCAGCTTCAAAAACCGGTAGTGGGCCTCCTCCAAATATTCAATATAAAGGATACGAAGAGAAAGTCTGAGATATGCTTCCCCAAGGACTGATTTCAGGGATAAATGTACATGACACCGATGAACCATATGAAGTTATTTATTCTATGCAAAATTAAATACATTCGATATAAATGAAAAAAAAAATAAACATCACAACCTGTGTTTTAAATCCAAATCCAGTTTCCCTGCTTTTAATAATAATAATGCAGCGTCAAAATATTTTTTTAAATACAAATATAAATAAACATTATAACATATTTAAATTAAATAGGTCCATCAGCTGTTAAGAACGTCCCACAGACTTAGGTGACAAGGGATACTGCTGCGGCTCTTCATCCAGACCAGGGGGATCCAGCAGAGTGTCCTCAAACACACGCAGACCAGGAAGGTAGGAAGATGTTTAGATTTTAGCTGTGAATGGTAAAAATATAAAAAAAATTAGTCCATAGTAAGTGATGTAAAAAGTAATAAAAATATAAATGTTGACAATAGCAACCCATATAAATATATTATGGAGTATATAGCAGATGTCTTAAGAGTTGCAATGAAATAAAATTGGGTTGCTATGGGCAACATCTTAACTTATGCTAACAAGCACTTGTTTTTATTTGTGACACAATCTGCAATGTTTAACGTTACTGCTTTTACTCACCAGTATTTCTCTGCTAAGGTGCATCTGCGGGGACACCAATGGAGCAAGTTGCTTCACAATATCCTGAAAGGGAAGAAATGGAGGAGGAGTTTGTCACACTTTCCTTTGTGCGAGATGAGTCTACAGAGGCACAATGTGATGACACTGAGGAGGCTTTAGTATGCAACAGCTTCTGCTTCTGTCGACCCCATAATTGTAATGGGTCAAAGGCTCCAACAAATGGAAATTAATCAACGAAGATTTATGGTTAAGCAAAATGTATTTATGCGCCGCATAGATTCAAGGTTTCAACGCTGCAACACTGTCTTAAATTTGGGTATTAATAGGATGTGCTCAGCTATGGATGCATTGAACGTGCAGGTGGGACATACATCTGCTACTATGTCTGAAATTGAGCCTCATCTTGGAGCCATTAATGACAACTTAATAAGGATGGTGGGAAATGTGGTGACTACACCTATCTCTGGATTATTGTCTAATGATGACACATCTGCTTCCATTCCTGTTAGTACACCAGATACACCACTAAGTATACCTTGTGCAAGGCATGGGGCACACACTAGGGGTGGGGGTCAAAGAAAATCAATGCGCAAAAAATAAAACATAACGGGGCTGATTCAGAGATGCGATTTCCACGGCACTTAGGAGCGTATATTTAAGATCCTAGAAAATTCGCAAAACTGCGCATGCGTAGTAATAGTGCAACGCCGTTTACGTAGCGGTTAGTAGCGTAAATTCGCTAAGAGCGTAAGTTTGAATTGCACGCAAGCACTTAAGATCTTAAGTGCAGCGAATCTTTAAGATCTTAAGGATTTGCATGGAAATGGGCGGGGGGAGGCAGGGAAATGAGGGAAAGTGGGCGCGGGCAGACACTTAGGATCTTAAATGAACGCTCCCACGTCACTTAAGATCCCAAATGACAGCGTATAGTTAAGGCAAGTCAATGGTGGTCTAAGTTTAAGATCCACCGCTGTTTGCAAGGGGAGTGTCTGTTTATGCAGTGGGCTGGAACCTGCTAAGATCTTAGCAAAGGTGCGTATATTTGCGATCTTTTCGCAATCGCATCTCTGAATCAGCCCCAACGTGTACATGTTCCGGAAACATTGTTGAATATAATTAACAACATTTTGTTATAGTTCTATTTTTGACTATTTACAAAGGAATATGCCTACAATGGGCCTGATCCAGAACTACGCTTCAAATCGATTTTACGCATGGCGGAGACGTAAAATCGCAGTTTAGAACGCACTGTGTATGCGCACCATAGAAAATACGCACATTCACGTAGCGTAATTGTGAACGTATGGGCCATTCACGTATGTGTCACGTAAATACTTACGTGTGGGCGTGCCAAATTTACATTACTCCAAAATACGTCTGAAATATGTGAAGTAGGTGGGGGGGGTGGTATTTAAAGTGTACAGTGTGGGCGTGCTAAGCGGCGTACGTTCACGTAGTCTATACGTCTGTTTGCGGACGTACACTCTTACGTGTGAAAAAGTTAAGGTAGGGTTTGAGAAGCGTATCTTGACAAAATAAGTCAGTGCAAGGGGCGTGACGAGAGGAGTGTAGCGAACTTAGGTGCATGAAAATACGCTCCGCGAATAAACGTACGGCACACGTAGTTCTGGATCTACCCCAATGTGTCTGTGTCTACGCTTATGAAATCCTTCAAACAAGTAAAATGAGCATAAAAATGTGTTTGGTTTTTATTTTTAACATTACAATTGATGCTCACATGTTAACTCTTTAAACCTTGTCTAGTTAAGAAGCAGTACACATACCAGGAGCCAGGCTCCACTTACTTTTAACTATAATTAGCATAGTTTACTTAAAGAACAAAAAACTCCTATTATCAATACTTACATGTGACCTCATTCCTTATCTGCCTCCCCCCTCTGAAGGCTGCACCACTGTGTGTGGTAAGTCTCTCTCCTTCCTCACTGTCTGCCTTTATATTGGTGGAATTAGGCTGGCTTAATGCCATATTGTGAAGCAGACAGCAAGCCAACACTATATCTGACACCTTAGCAGGGCTGTACTGAAGCACACCCCCAGTTTTGTCTAAGCACCTGAACCTTACTTTTAGCAGCCCAATAACACTTCTTGTGCTAGAGTGTGCTCCATTGTATCTGTGTTGTGCAGGAGTTTGAGGATGCAGCAGAGAAGTTAATAGCCAGGATTGACACCCATATCCAGAATCACCTTGGAGGCAAAACAAAACACAGTCAGTCAAATAGTCAACATTACACAATAAAGGTGCTATGCTAAGTCATTACTTAAATCTTCTATCAAACCTACACACGATAACCACCACCCCCTTTCAACACAAAAAAAAAGGGAAACATTGCTTGCAAAAAAAAGGACTCAAACCGAGTCCTTATATTTATTAACCATAAACAATGCAATTAGCATAACCATAAAAATTACATGACATAGAAATCAGATGGTGACGGAAGAAGGCAGTACGAAAACATACTCTGAAACCGCTAAGCGCATGATCTGAAAGGTGGGGGCCTGAAATCAACCCCACCTCCCTCCAAGCCTCGCTTAGCGCAATTCACGAAGTGGGGGCCTGACATCTACCCCACTTCAATTGGCGTCCGCCTTGCATCTCCGAGATGATTCGCCTTCTCCCAATTAACCCACTAAAACACCGGGCCCGCCCCTTAAAACGAAACGCGGTGTAATACCGGTTCAACGTAGAAGAAAGCTCCTCGTCTCCCACCACTACGCCTCAGGGATATTACCCTTAAACCGTACTGCCTTCCCGCCACCCGCTATACAAACCGTGTATACAAACAATAGCATAAAAGTTGTAAAATCACAATACACAGCCATTAATAGGTAAATAATCTTAGCTCAAACCATCATGTATCAATACAGGGCAGGGAGGGTGGGTGAAATTCCCAGGAAAAAAGAGGCTGAGCCAATCCTGCCAGGGGCTTTTATCCAGGACCCCCAATCCCCACCCCTTAAGGCTCCCATTGGATCCCAAGTTGCCAGGCATTTTACCACTTGATCCTGGCTCAGCCCCCCTAACCCAGATTCAAACCATTCCTAGACCGCACTTTAACCTCCCTCAGGTTTATAAAAAACCTTCAGTTCACCTAAAGGTGCTATGCTAAGTCATTACTTAAATCTTCTATCAAACCTACACACGATAACCACCACCCCCTTTCAACACAAAAAAAGGAAACATTGCTTGCAAAAAAAAGGACTCAAACCGAGTCCTTATATTTATTAACCATAAACAATGCAATTAGCATAACCATAAAAATTACATGACATAGAAATCAGATGGTGACGGAAGAAGGCAGTACGAAAACATA
>WWET01004506.1:52098-66999 GCA_011038615.1 Limnodynastes dumerilii | reverse complement strand
ACGCCGATACGCTGTGCTTTAGTAAGCACAGCGCATCGGCGTACCTCTGGATCAGGCCCAATTCCTCTTACAAAAACCGATAATCATTTAAGATTCCCATGTGATGAGATAATTGGGGCAGAGCGTTTTTGGAACGTTTTTAAAAAAAAATCTGCACTATACACTAGAGCGATATTTGGCCCAATCCACGATAATCACTCTAGTGTGTGGCCAGCTTAATAATTTAAGGAGTTCATTTTTTTTATGCTTCAACTAGATGCAATGATTTCATTTTTGTTTAAATGATTTGTTATTTTATAAATAGACTTGTACCAGTATCGCTATTTATTTTATATGAATACATTTATACTTTTTGTTATGTTGGGCGCTGAGCCTCTGTTTTTTCTTTGATTCTATGGTTTCTTGGATATAGACAGTATTAATCACTCGCAGGACCAGTAGTATCGCAAAGCGATAGTGAATTATTAATCATTTTCTGAATTTGATATATTGGCCCGGATTCTTAGATAATAACGCCGGAAGGCTTCCGTACGCTGCAGCATTATCTCCACGATTGGAGCACAGCCGACCAATGCAGTGCTTCATGCAAAGTAGCATCCCTTGCACAGAGGGCAAGCCCACCCCTCCATGTGTAGGACATACGCATGGGGGATGGGCATAAGCAGTGGCGTAGCTACAGGGGTCGCAGTTGTGACCGGGCCCCTGAGCTAGGGGGACCCAGCACAGCCCCCCCCCGCCACTCACCATGCAGGGGCCAGGTCCGCCAGACTGCCGGGGCTAGAGTCCAGTGCCGTGGGCCCAGCTGGATCTTCACAGGCACAGCGGTAATGCAGAGGTCTGAATGCCTTGCAGGTCAGACCTCTACGTTACCGCTGCCTGTGAAGATCCGGCCGGGCACACGGCACTGGGTGATGATGTCACGACGTGTGACATCATCACCTACGCTGCAGTGCCGTCGGCCCATCTGGATGCAGAAGAGGAGTGCTGTATAATTATAATATATCATGCAGGCCTAAGACTTCTGAGCCATGAAAAACCTTTATTCATATTTATCCTAAGGTTATATCAAGGGATCAAATTATAGTTTTTACTGATGTACAGTATGCATAAATTATTTATTGATAATATATTTGTCAGCTATTGCTCCATTTATTAGCTCATGCCTGCGCGTGTGTGTGTGTGTATGTGTGTGTGTGTGTGTTTGTATGTGTGTTTATGTGTGTGTTTGTATGTGTGTGTATGTGTGTTTGTATGTATGTGTGTTTATGTGTTTGTATGTGTGTGTATGTGTGTGTATGTATGTGTGTGTATGTGTGTATGTGTTTGTATGTGTGTGTATGTGTGTGTATGTGTGTTTGTATGTGTGCGTTAGGAATTTAAATTTTGTTATTAGTGTGTTACAAGAGTTCTCTTCAAAGAATATTTAATCTCTTAAGGGTTGTTACATTGTTTAAATAAATTTTATACAAAAACACTGGTTTACAGTAACAATAATACTGGTGACTCTTAATTCTCCCAGACATCTGATAATTGACATTTCCCTTGTGGTCGTAAAGAAAATTTCTGCTTTTGAGAGTTCACGCGGTTGAATTCCATGATCACAAAGCAAATCCTCTTGACAGCAAAGTATTAAGGTTGGATCCTGCTGTCACATTATATATATATATCTCCACTGCTTCTCTCCTTTGTTACAAACCCTTTGAGTGCACGAGTCCCAGTTGTGAGTTGAGATCTAGTCTAAATAGATGAGTGCACTTTTATTTCTGAACATGTTTATTGTCAAAATCTGCAAAAATATACATTGCTGTTGTACTTACGTCTCAGTCTGGATTAGGAGGAAGCCAGTGTAGACCACTGACCACTGTCCATTCATCAGTGCAATAGCATGACCTCTGCTACAAGAATAGTGTCAGTGAATTGGTTGGTTAAGTATGGCAGAATGAGGGAGGACATTAGAAAAGAACTTATAAAATAAACTTAATACTGGATTTTTGGTTCTGTGTTATTGTATGGGGATTAGCTAGTTCCAGTGGCATTTTCCACTGTTTGGGCCATATCAGCTTACACTGGCTTAGAAAATGTAAAACAGAAACAAAGAGACCACAGGGCAGATACAACGGTTGAGACCTTTATTTCTTCTTTTAATTATAAAGATAGTTACTAGTTCAATTGTTACAAAGCACTATTGTGTTAAGGATTGGACCACAATTCCTATATTTTCTATTCCAATGGATAGTAACGTATACTCGAACATCTGCTTTATTTGAAATGTACTCTGTATAAATCTTTAGTCTCTGAGCAAAAAAAAAGTAAAACAAAAAAAGCTGAATTCATCATTCTTCACTCTCTCTGATGAAACCACATATGGAGAAACGCGTAAGTGACTTTTAACCATACAGTGCAGCTGATATCATTGCAACAAGTTAATTCTTACTGCTGTTATTTTTCTCTAAAGTGTCCAACTATACAACCAATGGCATTGACAACCGCGGGTGGGTTCAGCAAGCATTACCCGTCCCCCTACTGAGGAGGATTACGCTTTTAGCAGACAAGTACTTTCAATGATATGGGGACATAATATGATCTATGCTGAATATCTAGTAAGTTTATTTAGAGCTGACCTGCTGGGATAATCTTTTTAAGGCGATCAGCGTGTCACATGATCTCTGATAACAAGATTGCTGCATGTCACAGCTAATATCATCACAGGGATCCCATCTTCCAACAACTACTATTCCAATTAAATTTTTTAGGATTTTGGGAACTTATATCTCTACTATATACAGCTAAGGTCTTGATTGGTACATCTGTGTCAAGATTAATAATCAGCTGAGTTTCCATGTTTGATATTGTTTTGAATGTTTTTACATTTACTTATAGATTAATTGTGAATAGCTTTGTGTTATTAAAATATTTCTATCCACTCCTAGTGCTTCCTTGTTGTTACTATTTTTTCCTTTTAGGATTAGCCATCCCAGGTTAATCTGCTTGGTATCTAATAGATTCAATATAATTTTATGTTGGGCAGTCTACACCTTATTTGAGGGATTTAAATAAATTATCAACAGGTTATATGTCCTAATGACCATTTTCAGTATACCAAAAGATATACCGAAAGGTAGTTTAATAATTCATGCATTTAATATTCAAATAAGAGCAACAAAAGAGATACACAAAACTAAAACTAGATTATGTTATAAGAAAGAGTTTTAAAATATTAATGAAAAAATATTAAATTTCACCTGACAAACTGTTAATGAAGATATTTCCATATAGCTGTTTGATTGGCGTCTTCACTTGCAAAATCATCAAAACTCCCCATCATGTATCCCTCATCATGTGTCTAGTCCCCCCAGTATCCTCATCATATGTCCAGTCCCCCAGCATGTGTCCAGTTCCCCCAGTATCCCTCACCATATGTCAAACTCCCCCAGAACCCCCATCATGTGTCCAGTCCCCCCAGTATCCTTTCATATGTCCAGTTCTCCCAGCATCCCCCATCATGTTTCCAGTTCCCCAGTATCCCTCTGCATATGTCCAGTTCCCCCAGCATGTGTCCAGTCCTCCCAGGATCCCCCATCAGGTGTCCAGTAGTGCACTACTAGTAAACGGTTTGCAGAACCGGTGCAAACATGCTGAATACCACCATTGTCCCCTCTTGAAGCTGATGCGGAGATCCTGCACTCCCCAGGGAAGGCAGGTCTGCTCCAGCCCTGCCTGGCCCCCCCTTTGCCTCCACGGTCCCCTGGTGGAGCTCCCTGGGCACGGACCGTCAGAGAAGCCCGATCACCGGCTCCCCAGTGTCCAATCTAATCACCTGGCACCCTGCAGAAGATTCTGGATCAGTTCTGCTGAGCCACAAGGATGGGAGAAGCCGATGACGGCGAGACAGCCTCCATCTTGGCCTCCATGCGGTCTGTGATACTGCTCACTGCTACCATCGGTCCCCTCTACTAAGTCTACCAAGTCTCCTAAATTTACAGGACTTGCCTGGGCCACCCAGCTTGGGGCACACAGCAAAGAGCCCTCAGTCGGCAAAGGCACATGGTCGGAGTCCCAAGGTGTTCCTGACCATGCAGCATTGTTTCCTGCAGTGGGGCATCTCCCCTATTCCTGCCAGCTCACAAAATATTGAAGCTTCTGAAGAAGTGCCACTGCATCTATGCTTGCCTTGCCTAGGCCACCTAGGGGAAGGCACTCCTCCCTCCCTCCTATGCGGTGCTTGGGCATCCTCCAGCTCTAAGCCGGTCCACAGGACTATTCCTCCACTTAACCTGCTTTAGGACTTTTGGACACCAGCACACAGAGTGAGTGCAACTCTGCCATCTGGATAGCCCACCTCATCACAGCGGTCCCGTCCAACTGGCGCAGTAGGGAGTGAAGGAGCTTGCAGGTATTGTGGGGCTGGGGTGATACTAAAGCTCTGTTAGACACAGCATCCCCATCGGGATCCCCAGATCACAGTTCTCAGCCACACATTGCATCCTGGTGTGTCCACCCTATCTACCTGTGATAAGATTTCCTCTTCTCCTTTTGGATCCAACCTGCTCCCTCCACTCCTACCAACATACCCCCATCTCCCTGTTGCCCTTTGCCTCTAAGTTGCTCGAACAACTTTTTTACAAGCGTCTAATCGGCTACCTTGCCGACAACTCCATCCTGGACCCTCTCCAATCTGGCTTCCGCCTCCTGCACTCCACTGAAATTGCCCTGACTAAGGTCACAAATGATCTCCTTTCTGCCAAATCTCCACTTCTCCCTTCTCATCCTCCTGGATCTATCGGCAGCCTTTGATACCGTTGATCACCCTCTCTTGCTCCACACCCTTCGCTCCCTCGGCCTCTCTGGCACTGTCCACTCCTGGTTCTTCTCCTATCTCTCAGACCGCTCCTTCTCTGTCATAACCCATAGCTCCTCCTCCCTTACCACTCCTTTTCCCGTAGGCATGCCCCAGGGCTCAGTCCTTGGTCTCCTTCTGTTCTCACTCTGCACCTCCTCTCTGGGTGACCTCATCCGCTCCTTTGGCTTTAACTACCACCTCTATACCGATGACACTCAAATTTATCTCTCCTCCCCTGACCTCTCCTCAGAACTTCTGTCTAAAGTGTCAGATTGCCTCTCTGCCATCTCCTCATGGATGTACGATCATTTTCTCAAGCTTAAGATGGACAAAACTGAAATGGTAGTCTTTCCTTCTTCACAAGCTCCCTGTACCCCAACTATCTCCATTATTATTAGAGACTCCGCCATCTCCTCCTCCACCCAAGCCCGCTGCCTGGGCATCATCCTGAACTCCTCTCTCTCCTTCACCCCCCACATCCACGCCCTCTCACTGTCCTGCTGCTTTCATCTCCAAAAATTGCTCACATCAGACCCTTCTTAACAGCAGGCGCCACTAAAACGCCATTCACTCTCTTGTTATCTCCCGATTGGACTACTGCAACATTCTCCTCTATGGCCTCTCCCTGGTCTATCTTGCACCTCTACAATCTATACTAAATGCTGCAGCCAGACTTATCTTCTTCTCCCAATGCCCTGCCTCCACCTCCCCTCTCTGTCAATCTCTACACTGGCTTCCTGTCCCTTTCAAAATCCTCTTCAAGCTCCTCACCACAACTGACAAGACTCTCTCCTCTTCCACCGCTCCCTATCTCTCCTCCCTTATTCCACACTCAACTCCCTCCCGTCCCCTCCACTCTGCTGGTGACCATCGCCTCAACTCCAACCTTATAACTACCTCTCACTCCCGCATCCAAGACTTCTCCCGGGCTGCCCCTCTCCATTGGAACAACTTACCACAACCTATCAGACAATCCAGCACTCTCCAGTCCTTCAAACGCTCACTCAAAGCCCACTTCTTCAGTCTAGCCTACCCTTCCTCCACCTAAGCTTAGCTGCCCTCCCCATCTTCATCACTGTGTCTCCTGTTTATTTGCCCTCTCTCACTTAGCATGTTATCTCTTATGTGCAAGGTCCTCATCCCTCCTGTCATCACCCCTCTACATTGTCCTCATCACTTCCCACCTTTTTCTCTCTACTGTCTCTCTGTCCTTATTCACCTGCTTCTACACACATTTGCAGCATCTTTTTTCCTTACATATTGTTCTGCATTTATTTTTTTTTTATTTAGTTTTTTTGTACTGTATTTTCATTTTGCTTTATACGTGTATTGTGTTCCTTATTCATGTTTTTTCATACCCTCTGTTAATTATTGTATTGAATTGTATATGTACCTATTGTCTTTACTATTGCCTCTATATGGTGCTGCGGATACTGTGTAGCTCTTTATAAATAAATGTTAATAATAAAAATAATAACACAAGGAAAAGCAGCCCGGAACAAGTCATTACTAAACAGGTTGAAAGTTTACCTGCAGCAATGAGAATTTCACCTTCTAACTGCATTTCTTGCCTTACTGTACTGTCTGTCTCTGTCCTTATTCACCTGCTTCTACACACATTTTCAGCATCTTTTTTCCTTACATATTGTTCTGCATTTATTTTATTTTATTTTGTTTTTTGTACTGTGTTTTAATTATGCTTTATACATGTATTGTGTTCCTTATTCATGTTTTTTATACGCTCTGTTAATTATTGTATTGAATTGTATATGTACCTATTGTCTTTAATATTGCCTCTGTATGGCGCTGTGGATACTGTGTAGCGCTTTATAAATAAACATTAATAATAAAAATAATAACACAAGGAAAAGCAGACCGGAACAAGTCATTACTAAACAGGTTGAAAGTTTACCTGCAGCAATGAGAATTTCACCTTCTAACTGCATTTCTTGCCTTCTGCTGCCATCCTGTGGCTACATACTGAACTGCAGCTCTCTTTCTACATACCAGCTAGTCCAACTTGAAGGAAAACAAAAGAAAAGTGGGGAGCACCAGAGAAAACGCAAAAGCAAAAAGAAAAGAAAATGTCTAAAAATAAAAAAATATAATATATAACAAAAAATAAAAAAGGAGGAAAAAGAAAACATAGGAGGCACTATAAAGAAAACATAGAAGGCATTGCTTCATCCACCCCCCCCCATCTTGGTCAATATGCTATTCTAAAGATGCTCATCTACAGTTAAGTGGGGGAGTGTGATTCCATCAATTTCTGCCATTCCGCTTTTGACAATCCAAGGCTAAGCAGCTACACCAAGTTGGACCATGGGAAGCACTCACAGTGAATGGATGTTGCTATCCCCCAGGAAACTGTCTTCACAACCTGTGCCCATTCTTAAAAGCGCCAATCAGCCCTTCTATCTCAGACCCCTCTCCCCAGCTTCCCCCGCCTGAGTAAATGGAGGAATGAGAAAGGGGCGCACTTCAGCCGGCTGGTAGCTTTGACCAACTGAGGTTAGAAATCGGTGAGATACTCACGCACATCAGGTCTCTCCCAACTAAATAAGACATTCAGGAGGTTGAACAGCACCTCAGAGAATCCATCAAACAAGAGGTCACTACTATACAAACGGATATCTCTCACTTGGTTAACAGACTTACCTCTCTGAAATCGGACAAAGAGACCTCAGATGACTTACGCTCCAATATGCGGGAGGTGGTTGCTCACCATACAGCAGGCCTACAGTCCTTGCAATTCAGAATAGATGACCTGGATAATAAGGGCCACAGAAACAATATCCACGTGAGAGGCCTCCCTGAGGACATCCTGCTAGTTGAACTAGTGAATGCACTCAGCAAAATATTTTGTAAGCTCCTGGGCCTTGATCAAAATGCCTCATTGAGTTTGACAGAGCACATGAGACCCACAGTCCCTTCATTGGAAAAACCCAGAGACGTTATCTGTCGTCTCCATTATTTCACCCAGATGGAGGAAATTCTTAGGAAATCCAGATCACTTGATTCGGTGGAGTTTAACGGCACTCCAAATACAGATTTTTCCAAGTTCTATCATGGTGCACCCTTCAACAGCACAGGATACTCAAGCTCCTCACAGACCTCCTGCGAGACCAAAACATCAAATACAGATGGGGCTTCCCATTATCTCTTCAAGTCTTCTTGGGTGGCGGTCAGCATACCCTTCGTTCGCATGCGGATTTGGATGACTGTAATGCTATCCGCATCACAAAGCCTAAAACTACCTGACTGGCTGGGATTTGACCTTCTGGTGGACATCTTTCCAGCCCTGCCTCAACAGGAATTCTGGCACAAAGTCCAAAGGTCTCGCTAATGTACTACAGAAATTATCCCAGGTGGCACCTCGAAAACAACTGAGTACTACAATGTTTCCTGATTTCTTGGAATTCCTTGCTTAGACACCGCAGATGATCCTACAGGACTTACTTGGGTTTGAAGCGGTCTTTGGAGAGGAGGCTCTAGTAAGCAGAGGCCAATTCTGGTTGCAGTGTGACCAACTCATCCTAGTTCCAGTTCGCAACAATTACCCCAGTTTGTAGCCCTTTATAACTGCAAACTATATGTACCTGTTGAGGGATTGGTGTTGCATTGCCCTCAGTTTGATTAAGGATAGAATCAACATTGTTAGACTGGAGGTAACCCCTCTTTTAAACGTGCTCATGATTATATAATTGGGACGCTATTTTTAGGTCCCTTTTTTCCCAGTTACCTATAGTGTACTAGACAATTGGATCTTCCACCTTGTTTGGCGAAAGCTTTTCTATGTTTGCCATCTGTAGTTTTGCTTAATATTGTCATAATGTTCTTCATGTTGTCATTTATTTAATGTTAAAATATTTTCTACTCATTGTCTGGTAATGTTGATGGAACATGCAACCCTTAAAGAACTTCCACACTTTGGGTCTGAACCAGACCTATGCTGCCTGGTGGTAATACGCCGGGCATATGTGTAAGATCAGCTGAAATGCCGATCTGCACATGCCAGATGTTGGCCGTAACTACGGAAATGCCTAATCTAGGATCGGGCGTCTGTAGTATCAGCGTAGTAACGGCTGAGGGGGCGTCACTCGCTGTTACTATGCAAATGTTAGTGTAGGTAGGCAGGGGGAGGTAGTTTAATGAGGGAGGGAGGGGTTTTAGTTAATACGCTCCTGTCCCAGCGTATTTTTCCTTGCTTGCACCGGCTGAAGTTAGGGTTGCCTTCAGCCGGCGTAAGCGAGGGAAAATACGCTGGGACAGGGGAAAGTGTCGGGGGAAGTACAAGCCGATACGCTGTGCTTTACTATGACAGCACATCAGAATAGGTCTGGATCAGGCCCTTTGTCCCCTTTCTATGGATGGGGTCACCTCTCACCCAAAAGTGGACTGTTTATACTGCACAGATATTTTGGTATGATAATGCCTTCTATTTGCTTATTATGTTTTTTCTGGTTACACTCTCCTCAACGACATTCTAAATTTTGAAAAAGGGACATCTGAAGGTTGCTTTGTGGATGTCCCTTTTTCCTATACTTACCGCTTTCTATATTTTTTTGTGAATGGGTGAAGTATGCCGTTCGGCATACTTCACCCATTCACTTTCGCAATGTGCAATATCCCTCCGCCGTCCTTCCGCTGCTGCTATCTCCGTACCGGGTAAGTAAATGATCTCTGTGGGGTTAGGGTTAGGATTAGGGTTAGGGTTGGGGTTAGAACTAGGGTTAGAGGTGGCATAATGCCGCCTATATCGGCGTAAATCATCTTTAAAGACCACATCTATGCTATCTACATACCGATCTGGTACGTAAATAGCGTAAATGACCCACTACACATGCACAGTAGGTAATTTCGGGCAAATACACACTTAAGAAGCCGAATCAGGCCCTAAGAGAGAAAAGTTACTCCTGGGCAAAACCATGGTGATTCAGGGGGAATCAAGTTAATTATATTTTTTACATGTAGAGAAATATCTTTGAATTGCTTACTGCACACAGATAATGACCAACTTTACTATCACACTGTTATTTATCACCTCTCATCTCTAATACTATTATATTATTATATTATTACACAGATACTGACCAGCGTTACTATTACACTTTTATTTAGAGTTGTCCTAGGAAACATTACCTCTCATCTCTAATACTGGAGCAGATTGAGATTTAATATAAGGGGACATTATCCATTCACTTAGGACTGAATCCAGACTACTGCAAATGTTCTGCTAATTTTCAACTTGTTCGTGCGCACACTAAGCAATTCCATTATGGAGGTTTCAGTGTTCAGAAATGGAACGCTTTTTTTGGCAGGCTGGGAAGCATGGATGAGTTACACATATCGGGAAGAGGGTAGATTTTTGGTTAAGCCCTTACGTGCAATCCTAATTTTCGTACCATCCCCATTGTCCCTGGGTGTGGTGTAGAAATTTTAAGGCAGGGTCCTGCTGGCTGAATTTATATGCATGCGAAGGGAGTGTTTTTCCCCTTCCACACACTGGACTTAGGACCAGATTCAGAGCTCCACCTGTCTAGAAAACAACCGGTTTTGGTAATCAGTGTATGTGCAGTGTATTACCAGGACGGATATGGACACTCTGGATCCAGAGTTAAGTCCTAATTTTTATTTCAATAGCAGGCGGGATGGGACAGGCAGTCCATATAGGAGTCAGGATGCTGAGGAAATCCAGCATGGAATCTCTGCTGTTACTACGCTTGGAACTCTGAGCACAGCAGCAATGGAGGTCAGATGAAACATGACATTTGCCTCCCCTGCAATTCATCAAGGTTTTGCCCAGGTGTAAATTTCCACCCAATATCCTCTTATTTTAAAACTCTGTATCTGGTCTATTCTTATTAAATTGAGGGGTATTAATCCACGTCCCACTATTACTATGTATGGGACGGAGCTCCTGCCAAGAAATGGCTGTTTTGAAGTAGAGAAAGCTCATTTTCGCCTGTCTCCATTTAAAAAACCCAGCTATTTAGATTTTTTTTTTCAGATGAGTAAGTATGCCCATTTAGCTTTAGCAAACTCCTCCGTCTTACCCGCCCCACCGACCGAACATTGGAGAGGTGAGACCGAACATGTGGAGAAGAGAGGGTTAGGGTTAAAGTCATGAATGAACAGTCTTAGAATTAGGCTGCAGGGAGGGAATTCTTAGGGTTAGGATGTGGGGTTCGCAGTCTTAGGGTTAGGATGTATGGTGGGGAGTCTTAAGGTCAGGCTGCGGGGAGGGGAATCTTAGGGTTACGCTGATGGGATGGGAGTCTTAGGGTCAAGTTCCAGGGAAGGAAGGGTTAGGGTAATGGAAGGGGAGGGTTAGGGCAAGGGTTAGGGTAAATCTGTCCTACACTGGAGCAGCCTGATCATGCAATTATTGGGTGACTGGGCAACCTCTCTAGTCAGTGGAAAAGATAAATTTTGAGAACCTCAGATAAACGCACAAGAAACTCTCTGGTGCAATTATTTTGTCTTTCAGCGTGTTTGATTCAGCATCTGATCTTTTTAGGTAACCAATCAGCTTACTGTATGGCTCCCTATTCTTTAAATGCCTCCCTCTTCTGCTAGGATTACCGATCCCACCAGGAGAGGTGTATGGTGCCGATAATGGGACATTTCCCTGGTGGGAAATCATCCCGTTTATTGAGACTCCCCCTGCTGGGAATGATAATCGACCCAGTGTATGGCCATCTTAAGGGTTGGGGTTAAACGTATGCTTACCAGTCACAACACTGTCTTCAATGTTCTGGGGATTGATTGTTTTACCTCTGTGAAAAAGGCCCTTTTGAAAAGAGCCATTTGCAGCGGGCACCCACACCCCTATGTGTGGCCCTGATTCACACTTAGTCATGAACCTAAATATATGCAGGCCATGGGGTAGATCCAGAACTACGTTTGCCGTACGTTTATTCATGGAGCGTATTTTCGTGCGCGTAAATTCGTTACACTCCCCAAGGCACACCCCTTGCACGGACGTATTTTGTCAAGATACGCTTCCCAAACCCTACCTTAACTTTTTTACATGTAACCGCTGTCATACGCACACGTACGTATGGGCTGAACGAATTTACGCAGCTAAGCACGCCCATACTGTACACTTTAAATACCACCCCCAGCCTACTTCATGTATTTAAAACGTATTTTGAAATAACGTAAATTTGGCACGCCCACACGTAAGTATTTACGTGACATACGTGAATGGCCCATATGTACACAATTACGCTACGTGAATGTGCATATTTTCTATGGTGCGCATGCGCAGTGCGTTCTAAACTGCGATTTTACGTCTCCGCCTTGCAGAAAATTCGCTTCGAAGCGTTGTTCTGGATCAGGCCCCATGTGCATATCTTGCCGAATTGCGCATGTGCGATCCAGATGTAACACACAGGAATCCATTACACATGGATTTTAACTCCATGCCTAATGAGATCCATAAGAAGGGGCATGCTGTTACTCCAAAAGTTGGATGTTAAGAAAAGTGGATGGAGGAAGCATATAAAGAGGCAGTATGGGCTGGAATAGCAGACTCTGCATGTTTTTAGCAGAATCATCACAAAGAAACACACGGAGAGTTAATGTGGCCCTATGGAGGCGGAAGGCAGCAAAGATCCATAAGAACGAAGGTAGTGTCATAGGAGTTGACTTGCAACTTAGGTGCGTAGCTTACCGGATCCGGGCATACTTATTTCCTTCTTATCTGTGAATCCGCCCATATGTCCTTTATGGTTATCCTGATACAAATCATTTCTTTCTTTCATTCTTCTTAGATATTATTCATATCTTTTTACCCCAGACAGAATTCCTAAAAAATGACACTTAAGCACAATGAATCGCTGCACTTGTATCTCTTAAGAATACATTCATATATTTTTTTTTTCTACCTTAAATCTGGTTCCCAGCAGATTTATTTCCAAGAGTTTACAAATTCGCAACACCATCATTAAAAATCAATTAAATGCTCATTTGTGATGGGCTGGTACAACGACAGAGACAGATGGGGCTCTAACCTCTGCATATAAATACATGTAACAACATTACACACACTTTGAGTCTTAAAGCATTTACTGGTGTCAGCTTTACTGGATTGGTAAGTCAGAATTTAATTGTTTTATTTTTTTAAGAATGTGGAAATTTTATATTATTTTTGGGATCAAATTTCTTACATATTACAGAATCAGCATTGAGCGATATTCAAAGGTTTTAACATGTACAGAAAAGAAAGATATATTTGTTTAAAAATAAAACTAAATTACTAAAAAATGCGTTTACTATTAATCAAAGGGGTTCTGTTTGCCACCCAAATTTTCGAAATACAGACAGCCGACAGCTAATTGTCGACTGTCTTGTTTTAGAAAATCTGCCTAATTAGAAAGATTTTACAATGAATGGGTAAGTATTCCAGATTTATTTTTCAGCAACTTACCCATTCATTACCTTTCCGGCACCCGTCACAGCAAAATGATGGTACCCAACGCTAGACCTGGCCAGACAAGTTAGTGTAGAAGGAGAAGGTTAGGCTGGAGGGGATAGAGCGTAGAATGGGAGTCTTAAGGTTAGGCTGCGGGGAAGGAATGGAGCATAGAAAGGAAGTCTTAGATTTAGGCATACGGGGAGGGGATCCAGCGTAGAAGGGGACTATTAGGGTTAGGATGCAGGGAAGGGAGGGTTAGGGTTAGGTTAATGGAAGAGGAGGTTTAGGGTGAGGATTAGGATAAGGGTTGGGGTTGGGGAAATACTCACCAGCCAGCACTGGGTGTTCCTTCTGGGGATCTTTGATTCCCTCACTCTGGCGTGGAAGGAACAGTCGGTTTTGGTGCGACGTCAGAAACAGGTAGTCGAAAACGGCCCTGTCATAAATGGGCCATTCTCAGCAGTGAACAAACATGATCCAGGGGATAGATACAAAGGAATCACTAATATTTCAATAATAAAGGGAAATATTGTTAGAATAACAGTTTAGTTTTAATCTATTGCCTTTAAAGAAAGACAACTAAAAAAAATGCCTCTATTTACAATGATTCCAATTCAAACAGCTTAAACCTTAGTCATTTGTGTAAAAATGCAACATGTGTTGCATGAAGCTTTAAAGTATTGAAAACAAAATAAAACACAATTTATAAACCCACATAAAATATCTTTCAGGGAGGTAAAAGTAACACAGAACGGTGGTTGTTCAAAGTTAATACGAGCAGGTGCATGAAAGGCCGGGGTAATCGGTATAGAAACAAATGAAAGAAAATGCAAAGTACTCAGCTATTACCAAGTGCTAACCTGACATTCTATCTGCAACACATAATGCATGAATATTAGTTGCACACGGTTGCAAGGATATGATAAGCTACCTGACACTTTTAAGGCTTTTCTGCTGATGTTGTCCTAATGCTAAATAATTAAAGTTCCAATATTAGATAAAAAAAAAAGCATGTATTTTGATACTGAGAGCTAACTCATCTAGGAGGACCCCTTGATTTATTTCTTTTTTGTAATCAAACCATTCTGCAATCATAGATCAGAGAGGTAGAGTTGTTTTTGTATTAACAGTGGGATTACATTGTACAGTATTTATTAGTTGACCCGACCTTCTTAAATCATGTGTGTATTTATTTACGAGCATGAAAATTCTGGACCTGATCCAGAGGTTAAGTGCACCTGGATGCTTGAAATGTTCTAGCTAAAAGTCTGCTAGAGTGTCAGGGTGTTTCTGTTATATTAAAATTAGGATGTGGGATATTTAGTGTCCCTCTGCATAAAAGTGGAAGTAGGGAAGAAGCGTCAAACTACCGACCAGTGAGTCTAACATCAGTAGTAGGGAAACTGATGGAAAAACTGGTAAAGGAACAAATTGTACAGTATCTTAAATCCAGTAACTTACAGGATCCCAAGCAGCATGGATTCACTGGGGGAAGATCATGTCAAACAAATCTTATTGAATTTTTTGACTGGGTCAGTAAAGTATTAGTTTTGATGTTTTGCTGTGAAATAGCTGTGTTTGTTTTTCTCATAGCATCCTCCATTTTGTATTTAGTGTTGCTTAGCTGTGGTAATATGGT
>WWET01004506.1:17714-29069 GCA_011038615.1 Limnodynastes dumerilii | reverse complement strand
AATGAGAAAGGCAAGTCAGATGCTTGGTTGCATAGGGAGAGGAATTAGTAGCAGAAAGAGGGAAGTAGTGATGCCTCTTTATAGATCATTGGTACGACCTCACCTAGAATACTGTGTTCAGTTCTGGAGGTCATATCTCCAGAAAGACATAAATACATTAGAGGCTGTGCAAGAAGAGCAACTAAAATGGTCCATGGCATGTGTAACAAAGCATACCAAGAAAGGCTAGAGGAACTAAACATGTATAGCTTGGAGCAGAGAAGGGAGAGGTTGACATGATAGCAGCTTTCAAATACATCAAGTGTTGTGACCGGCTAGAGGAGGGTAGCATTTTTCAAAGGAAGAGGTGTAATAGAACACGAGGGCATGAATATAAACTGGAGGGTGGTAGATTCAGAGGAAATGTGCAGAAAAAATACTTCACTGAAAGGTTGATAGAAGTGGAATAGCCTCCCATCTGAGGTAGTTGAGGCCCATACAGTAGAACAGTTTAAACATGCTTAGGATAAATATAAGGATATCCTAAATTGTAAACTAAATTACGGGTAAATAGGGTCTAGGGTCAGTATAGTTTTGAATAAACAAACGGGCAGACTGGATGGGCCATGTGGCTTCTATCTACCATCACTTTCTATGTTTCTATGTTTCTTTCTTCCTCTCACGCCACTCTACCTCAGACTCTCCTTTATGTCAAACCCTCCACTGGCTTCCTGGCTGCTTCAGACTTCTCTTTATACACCTTCCCCTCACCTTTAAGACCATCTCCTTATCCACTACTCCCTACCTCTCTTCCCTCATTAACATGCACACCCCTTCCCTCCCTCTCTGTTCTGCTACCCACCGCTGTCTGACCTCCCTACCGATCACCACATCTCATGCCCGTGTCCAGGACTTCTCCTGTGTTGCACCTCTGCACTGGAATGACCTCCCTTCTTCAGTCAGACTCTCCCCCACATTGCAGTTTTTCAAGTGTTCACTCAAAATGAACCTGTTCAGGCTGGCCTAACCCTCCTCCACTTAACATCCTCACTGCATCCTTCCCCCTCTTTATGTCTTCTGTAAGTTCATCTGTCCCACTTAGTGTGTTAGCTCACATGAGCAGGGCCCTCCATCTTAGTATTGTTCCCTCCTCCACCACTCCCCCCTCACTGCATACCCTCTTGTCCCCCTCTGCTACCCTTTTTCTCCATCCCCACCTGGTGGCTCTCTCTCAACCTCTCACTGAGCTCTGTGCCCTCCTCCCTGATCTACCAATCTTGACACCTTGCATTTTGCCTTGCTATATGTGCTTGCTACACTGTATTTTTGTGATATTTTTATATTTATATTGGATTTTATTTTATTATGTATTATGCTGTCCATCTCTACCCTATATGTCTGTACTGTATTTTGTTGTTGTATTTTGCATGGCACTGTGGACACCTTGTGGCACCTTATAAATAAATGAAAACAATAATAATAATAATAATAATAATAATATAAAAGGCATATATTTTTAAACAATCTGGTTCAAAAGGAGAATGATGCCATAGACCAACCCACAAAGGATTTAATCAGTGATCAGGACTGGTCAGCTTCTCGGGACATTCCAAATATATATATTGTAAAGCCCCTAACTTTAAAAACAAGTTAGTAAAAGTGCATCTACCATAGAAGCAAATCCATATATAAAAATAAAAAAAGGATTTCCAAGGTGCGGGGTTTGCCTAATGTGCAAGATATGTAAGGATCCCCCCAAAAAATGGGCACATTTGTGGTAAGAGGCAAGAAATACACCATTAACAACATTATCACATGCAACACCAAAAATGTTATTTACTTCTTTGAGTGTAGGTGCCACAAAATATATGCAGACAAAACCACCACACCCATGAAGATTATACTTAATGAACACTTGACTAACATCAAAAAATGAAAAGAGGAACGCTCAGTCCCTCATCATTTTAAGTCTACCCATATTTGCTGTCTCACATCTATAATTAGATTTGTAGGTAAACAATCTATTACTAACAACTGGAGAAGCAATAATTTAACAACAAGATTGACACAAGCAGAAATGGGGAGGATCTACCAGCTGGACTCCCTTTCCCCAGGGGTATGAATGCAGACTTTGTAGAAGATCCAGACCCCCACGTGTTTTACATGCGTGCGAGGGTCTGTAGTTACATAGCGGCGAGTGCATGCCCCCTGCTGTCAGTTGGAAATTCCTTCCTTAACATTTACGAAAAGGTCTGCCGACGGCCAGTACAGGGAGACCTTCTTGGAACACCAGGTGTGGTAAGTTACAAGATGCCATTTGACCTTGTCATCTCCTTCTGAGTGAATATTGGGAAAACCAGCGGGAGTTCCCTCACCCCATAAAAATCCACTCTGCATAATATATACTTACACCAAGGGGTCCTTCACCATGACTTGCTTTTAATGTGGAAGGATCTCTGGATCATCTTTAAGATAGATTACTACATCTAGATAAATAAATTACACCTGGAAGAATATATGGACCCTGCCTTAAGGGGGAAAATTTGAGACCATAGATAAGTCTATCCCCCTTTTTTACGTTCTCTTCCATAACAGATTCTCCTTTTTTGTGGAAGGGTTGTTTGTATAGGGAGTGTTAGATGGGACTGAGAAATATACCATGGAAACGCGTTGGAGACTTTCTTAAGAGACGTTACATATGGCAGATTGTGGACAGAAGTAGATTTAGGACTGAGATATATATAGGGATAAATTACCTGATGATGATCAGCATTTATATTGTGAGGATATAAAGATGGATAATCATGTTTTTTATTACAAAAGAAAAGTTTACTAATGGCAATTTTTAACAATCTAATTGTAAATAGAATGATACTTATCCTGTTCAGTATGGAAATGTATGCACTTCCTCCCGCATCACCTTATTTATTGCTCTAATAAAAATATATTTAAAAAATTAGCACTCTTGTTTTACATTTCACCATTTTATACAGTTTATGTTTGACTGTAATTTATATATAAAAAAAAACATTGCACTCATTAAATATTTGTTAAATAATAATTATTAAAAATCATTTTACATAAATATTAACTTATATTCACAAAAACATTAATAAGGTACACAGATATAAAGTTTAATACTAAGGCAGGATCCAGTATATCCCATATTAGAAGTGGTAGATAGTGTCCACTGATAGTGAACAACTTTTTAATGCAAATAGTAAAATAGTAAATTAAATACTATAATTGAATACTATAGTGTCTAAACAGGCTTTACTTATACAGTTTGGGTTTATGGTTAGCCGAACAAATCCTTTAGCATTCTCAGAATGTGTTGGAACAGGTTAAATCCGTTTCACCTTGCATGCATTCATACTTGCAAATTTAGAAACCAATTCTTCAATCTGCAACTGCTTACATACATCACTCTCAATAGCAATTATTGACAGGTTTACACACCTCTCTTGGGAAATACTTGAGTGCAAATAATTCTTTATTTATTTTAATCTTGAAAAAGACCTTTCTCTATTTGCTATGGTTACGGGAAGCATCAGCAATATTCTCAGTGCAATTTTCTAATTTGGGAATGCCAATTCAATCGAATGAACAAAATACATAATTTACAAAAGATAAGCAAAGTTTTGCAATTCTGTTGCAAATACATCCTTGAAGGCACACAGTTCATCAAATAATGCAATTCCCATAGATGTCTTTGTTATCTCCATCTGTTAAGTGCTTTTCCACATTAATGCATCACGGTTGCAAAAATTCTTTGTCTTATTGAGTGACATTTCTTAAATCATATAAAAAACTGAATCTGTCACTCTGTTGTTGTAAGTGTTCAAATCTTTCATTAAGAGAGGACAATGGTGTAGAAAAAATGAACTCGGAATATATCTTGGGGTGTTTGAGGGGATTCATCTTCATGCCCATATATAAACTGTTTAGACTTTCTTCTTCGATGAACTTCTTCTTATATTTGAATTGAGAAACCCCTTCCAGATCTTCACACAACTGTCTAGAAGTTGTAAGCAAGGACTCATAACTTGCATCTGGGCGGTAGTTGGAATCAAAGGACCGTATTTAGAATACCCAGTTTTGTTTAAGTTTTTACCAGGAACCCCCAATTTTATAGATGATAAAGCCCCTAACGTAAAACACAAGTTAGTAAAAAGTGCATCTAGCATAGGAACATATCTATATATAAAAACAAAAGGATTTCATAGGTGCGAGGTTTGCAGTATGTAAGGGTCCAAATTCTCCCAATTTGAGGTAAGATGCAAGAAATACACCATTAACAACTTTATCACATGCAACACCAACAGCATTATTTACTTCTTTGAGTGTAGATGCCACAAAATTTATGTGGACATAACCACCGGACCCATGAAGATTAAACTTAATGAGCATTTGACTAACATCAAAAAATGAAAAGAGGAACGCTCAGTCCCTCATCATTTTAAGTCTACCCATAATTGCTGTCCCACATCTATAATTAGATTTGCAGGTATACAATCTATCCAGACCCCGGTGTGTTTTTTATGTGTTTGAGGGTTGTTATGCTCCCATAGCGGGGATTGCACGCCCCCTGCTGTTGGTAGGAAATTCCTTCCTTAACATTTACGACTAGTTTTGCGGACATATGGCTGCAGACCTAGTCGTAACGGGGCTTCCACTGCCCCGGGCCCTTCATTTTCATGACTATCCCTGCCTATATGTCAGGGATAGAGCCATCGTAAGCAAAGGGTCTGCCCCTTCCCATAAGTACAGACGTACCTATCTTCGTTACGTCTGTTAGTACTTACGCAAAGAGAACATCTGTCACATGCATACGCAGATATCCCTGACAGGGAACTTACGCAACTGCGTTGCATGCGTCCCCTGTCGTTTTTAGTTTAGGATCCGGCCATCTGAACTTAAATGGTTTCTACCATAATATACCACTATGCTATGCTGGATATGACCAACCATGTCTGATCTTAGAAGCGATGGAGCTCAGCTAGTACAGGGTTGGAAGACCTCCTTGGAACACCGGGTTTGGTAAGTTACCAGATGCCATTTGGCATTGTCATGTCTCCTTCCGAGTGGATACTGGGAAAACCAGCGGGAGTTCCCTCAACCCATAAAAATCCACTCCGCATAATATGTTCTTTCATGTACCTTCATCATGATTTGCTTTTTATGTGGAAGGATCTCTGGATCATCCTTAAAATAGATCACTACATCTAGATAAATAAAGCACACCTGGAAGAATATATGGACCATGCCTTAAGAGGAAACATTTGAGACCATACTTAAGTCTATACCCTCTTGTTCTCCTCCATAACAGATTCACCTTTTTTGTGTAAGGGTTGTTTGTATAGAGAATGGTAGATGGGACTGAGAAATATACCATGGAAACACTTTTCAAGAGACTTTCTCAAGAGACGTTACATATGGCAGATTGTGGATAGAAGTAGATTTAGGGCTGAGATATATATAAGGATAAATTACCTGATGATGATCAGCATTTATATTGTGAGGCTAGAAAGATGTACAATCAAATTTTTTAGCAAAAAGATGGATGCACAGAGAATAAATTTGTTTTGTTATTGGTAGCCTCAAACAATGGCCCGTACTGAGGTTCAGTGTTGTAAAGTTCCTTAGAGAATAATGGGTGCAAGGAAATGGCAATGATACTAGACACAGAAATAAATTATGAAGTCGTAGTCATACAGAGTGTAACACCACGACCACATAAAGAAAAAGGGCCATTATTATTCCTGCACACCATGAATAAAAATTAACTTTTATTAGTTATAATATATTAAAAGACAGAGAGACAAACTCTCAAATCTGGAGCCCGTTATTTACAAAAAACAAACACACATATAAATATTCAGCACACAATGTGCTATGAAATTCCAAGCACTGGAATACACCTGCGCTATTTACCCCTAACTGGGTATATTGCCAGCGAATAAATATAAAGCAATGCTATAAAGGGTTATTGTCGGTCTTAAAGATGACATCAATATTATGAAACACACAGTGGGTACACAATATACTTCACCGCACGCCGCCCATAAGTGTAATGCCCATTAATTGTACATAGCCTGTTCACATAATTGGCAGTGGGTATTGGAGGAAAAGTCTGGCCCTAAATTATAAAATAATAAAGCAAAATAATAAAACCGCCTCACGGCGGTGCTTCACCCCCAAAAGGGGGCCCTCACTAACCCTACGTGTTACTCAGTAAAGGAATGATCTTACCGGTATAAGCAGAGATGATATAAGCAAGTGGCATGCAGAGAGACGGCGTGCGATGAAGGATGGAGACCCACGTGTGGAGAGCCGACGCGCGTTTCGCCGGAGGCTGTTTCAAGGCTGCGGCGTCATATTCCGCGACTGTCCATTTAAGGGAATCACTTGTCCATCAATCAAATCAAGTCCTCCCTGTTAACTGTTTCCTGAGCTTAGTCCAAACTGTGGTTGCCAGAGAGGTTTGTTGGTTTGCAATGTTGCAGAGACGGGGGGGTAAAGTAACAAAGTATATATCTCATCCTAATTGTTGGGTGCAACATTTGGATACATAATTTGGAAGTTGCTGGTACTTTCCCTATCTCCATATTATGAAAGCAACACATTTATATAATCCGAGGGAGAAGAAACCAACAAAGTTCCACACTTGTTGAGAATGGCAAACCACACACCTGAAAAACTCTGCCACCCATACATTAGATGTCTATTAATTATTTGTCCTACTAAATGCCGACATCCCCGATTTTTCTAGCCATACATAAAATTAATATACATGTTTGAAATAAATATTTTGAAATGATATAAAGTATATACGTCACCGAATATGTATCTGTGCGTATTTATTGGTAGAACGTGGTAAGTAGACTAATAGTTTGTATATAATATAGTGATTTGCATGAGACAGATATCTTAGGGGATTAACCACCAGGTGTGATTTCATTTCTCCCAAACCTTATCCCATGTGGTTTGTATTACATTAATATCCAATTCAAATTTATAACAGGGTTAAGGGATGTGGAGTTCTTATCAATGAGGTATGGTATAAGCCAGTATATGACTATAGGTCTACCAAACCAATAATCCCTTAGCATCCGGATTGTTACATGGGGATTACAAACACATATGTAACAGTTGTTAAGCTCAGGTTAAAGTGATATTTGATAAATTATAAAAAGGAGGAGAATTCATTTTTCTCATTCAGCCCTTGTGGAAACAAGGTATTCAATAAAAAGATCATTGTTGATTCCTTCTGTAATAACCTCTTAACTAAGTCGCCTCGACGGTTGTTTTTAGGTAATTTCCAGAGGCCAAAGATCACTGTCCCATCAATAATACTATTATGATCTCTCATATAATGTCTAGCGACACTCGTAATAGTTTTAAATCTGTTAGATTCAGATGCAGCATGACGAATGTTTCCCAAGTGCTCTAAAATGCGAATTTTCAGAGCTCTCTTAGTTTGTCCAACATACATTTTGCCACAGGGGCATATGATGCAATATACAACCCCAGTAGTAGAGCAATTAATAAACCCTTGAATAGGGTGTAATTGGCCAAATTTGTCTGTGAAGTCCTTTGTGGGTCGCATAAGTGGGCAGATTTTACAATGCCCACGCGGATAGGAACCGGGAACAGCGGGTTGTTTTAGGGTGCTACTTTGAAAATGGCTATGGACAAGATGGTCTTTTAAATTATTTGATCTCCGCCAACTCATTTCAATACGGTCTCTACAGATTTCTTTCAAGTCGTGATCGGAATGTAGGATAGGTAAATGATGGTTTAATATCCGTTGAATATCCTGCCATTCCTTGCAGAATTTGCCAACAAATCTGATCTTATCAGTCCCTAACTTCCGTTTCTTAGGTTTCAGTAACTCCAATCTATCCAATCTATTTGTGCAACTGAATTATACGCTCTCCTAATCTGACGTCTGCTATAGCCTCTCTGGATTAAACGAGTGCGCAATTCATCCGCACGTTTTTTGAAATCCATTGAGGTTGAGCAATTACATTTCGTGCGTAAATATTCTCCTTTTGGGATATTGCGTATTGTCGATGGGAGGTGTGCGCTTGTTTGATGGAGTATGCTATTAGTTGCTGTTCTTTTACGGAACATGTCGGTTTTTAGATAGTTATTGTGATCTCTTTTGATAGTTATGTCCAAGAAATCGACTTGACTTTGACTAAACTCATGAGTAACAGTTATGTTGAAATCATTTTGGTTTAGGGTCTGGATGAAATTCAACAATGCTTCCTGAGTATTGTCCCATATCAGGAAAATATCGTCGATATATCTTGCCCAGAGGACGACGTGGGACTGAAATTGTTCAAGATGGTATACAACCTGCTCCTCCCACCAACCTAGAAACAGGTTGGCGTAAGTGAGAGCACAGGCAGTTCCCATCGCCGTCCCCTGGGCCTGGACATAATATCTGCCATCAAAAACAAAATAATTACGACACAACACAAACTGTAGCAGTTCCACTAAAAAATCATTGAATTCCTGATTGTATTGATTATGTTGATGCAAAAAATATTCAGTTGCCTGAACACCAAGGATATGGCTGATGCTGATATACAAAGCCTCGATATCCAGCGTGACCCTATTCAAGGGTTTATTAATTGCTCTACTACTGGGGTTGTATATTGCATCATATGCCCCTGTGGCAAAATGTATGTTGGACAAACTAAGAGAGCTCTGAAAATTCGCATTTTAGGGGCTTCCACTGCCCCGGGCCCTTCATTTTCATGACTATCCCTGCCTATATGTCAGGGATAGAGCCATCGTAAGCAAAGGGTCTGCCCCTTCCCGTAAGTACAGACGTACCTATCTTCGTTACGTCTGTTAGTACTTACGCAAAGAGAACATCTGTCACATGCATACGCAGATATCCCTGACAGGGAACTTACGCAACTGCGTTGCATGCGTCCCCTGTCGTTTTTAGTTTAGGATCCGGCCATCTGAACTTAAATGGTTTCTACCATAATATACCACTATGCTATGCTGGATATGACCAACCATGTCTGATCTTAGAAGCGATGGAGCTCAGCTAGTACAGGGTTGGGAGACCTCCTTGGAACACCGGGTTTGGTAAGTTACCAGATGCCATTTGGCATTGTCATGTCTCCTTCCGAGTGGATACTGGGAAAACCAGCGGGAGTTCCCTCAACCCATAAAAATCCACTCCGCATAATATGTTCTTTCATGTACCTTCATCATGATTTGCTTTTTATGTGGAAGGATCTCTGGATCATCCTTAAAATAGATCACTACATCTAGATAAATAAAGCACACCTGGAAGAATATATGGACCATGCCTTAAGAGGAAAAATTTGAGACAATAGATAATTCTATCCCCCTTTGTTTTCCGTCCTCCTCTATAACAGATTCACCTATTTTTGTGTAAGGGTTGTTTGTATAGAGAATGGTTGATGGGACTGAGAAATATACCATGGAAACACTTTGGAGGATTCTCAAGAGACGTTACATATGGCAGATTGTGGATAGAAGTAGATTTAGTGCTGAGATATAGATAAGGATAAATTACCTGATGATGATCAGCATTTATATTGTGAGGCTAGAAAGATGTACAAACATGTTTTTTTTATTGCAAAAGAAAAGTTTATTAATGACTTGTTAACAATGTATTGTGAATAAAATGATGCTTATCCTGTTTAATATGGACATTGATGCACTTCCTTCCTGTATCTGTAATCACCTTATTTATTCTAATAAAAAGATATAAAGAAATAGCATGTTTTACATTTCACCATTTTATACAGTTTATGTTTAAAAATAATTGATATAAACAAAAACAAAAAAACAAAGAGAGGAAAAATATTGCAATTAGTAAATATTTATTAAATAATGAATATTAAATAATTTAAACATTAACTTAAATTCACAAAAACATAAATGAGGTGCACAGATATAAAGTTTAATACTGAGGCAGTATCCAATATATCCTATATTAGAAGTGGTAGATAGTGTCCACTTATAGGACCTGATTCAGAGCTACGCTGGCCCGCTGTCCGTAAATACGGCCAGCGTAGCTCTAGTTCACTCTCCCTGTCACTCCCCCTGTGTGAGCATAGTTACACACAATTATGCCGGCTGAAGGCTACCCTAACTTCAGCCGGCATAACTGGGTGTACCTACGCTCACACAGGAGTGTAACCGCCGAAACCCTGCGCTCACTACCTAATTTCTCTGTCTCCCCCCGCCTACCCGCTGTAGTTATGGACGCACGATCCATGGCTCCTAGAGCCATGGATTACGCTGGGCAACATCTGCCCGGCGCATGTGCAGAACGGCAAAAATGCCATTCTTACGCATACGGCCGAAGTAAAAACGACGGCGGCCGTAGGGCTGGATTAGGCCCATAGTGAACAACTTTTTAAGGCAAATAGTAAACTAGTAAATTAAATACTATAATTAAATACTATAGTGTCTAAACAGGCTTAATTTCTACAGTTTGGGTTTATGGTTTATTGACCATTTACCAAATCCTTTAGCATTCTCAGAATGTGTTGGTACAGGTTAAAGCCGTTTCACCTTGCATGCATTCATACTTGCAAATTTAGAAACCAATTCTTCAATCTGCAACTGCTTACATACATCACTCTCAATAGCATTCACTGACAGGTTTACAAGCCTCTCATGGGAAATACTTGAGCGCAAACAATTTCTTATTCATTTCAATCTTGAAAAAGACCTTTCTCCACTTGCTACGGTAACAGGAAATGTCAGTAGTATACTCAAAACAAATTTCAAATTTGGGAATTCCAATTCATTCGCTTGAACAAACTACATAATTTGCAAAGGATTTGCAAAGCTTTCCAATTCTGTTGCAAATACATCCCTGAAGGCACGCAGTTCATCAAATAATGCAATTCCCTCGATGTCTTTGTTATCTCTGTCTGTTAAGTGTTTTTCCAAATGAATGCATTGCTGTTGCAAAAATTCTTTGTCTTATTGAGTGACATTTTTTAAATCATATAAAAAAACTGAATCTGTCACTCTGTTGTTGTAAGTGTTCAAAGCTTTCATTGAGAGGGGACAATGGTGTAGAAAAAATTAACTCGGAATATATCATCAGGTTTGAGGGGCTTCATCTTCATGCTCATATACCAACTGTTTAGACTTTCTTCATCAATGAACTTCTTCTTCAGATTTGAATTGAGGGACCCCTTCTAGATCTTCACCCATCTGTCTAAAAGTTGTAAGCAAGGACTCATGCACTTGGGACACAAAAACCCAAAGGCTCAATATTTCCTTAATGGCATTACATTAGAATCTACCGAGGAGGAAAGGGATCTAGGAGTCATTATTTCCAGTGACTTAAAGGTAGCCAAG
>WWET01004506.1:0-14708 GCA_011038615.1 Limnodynastes dumerilii | reverse complement strand
GTAATAGAACACGAGGGCATGAATATAAACTGGAGGGTGGTAGATTCAAAGGAAATGTGCGGAAAAATTACTTCACTGAAGGGTGATAGATAAGTGGAATATTCTTCCATCTGAGGTGGTTGAGGCCAATACAGTAGAACAATTTAAACATGCTTGGGATAAATATAAGGGTATCCTAAATTGTAAACCAAATTGGGGGTAAATAGGGTCTAGGGTCAGTATAGTTTTGAATAAACAAATGGGCAGACTAGATGGGCCATGTGGCTCTTATCTGCCGTCACTTTCTATGTTTCTATGTATCTGAGCAGTAGTTGGAATCAAAGGACTGTATTCAGAGATCCGTTTTTATAAAGTATACAATTATACGTACAGACGTAGCAAGGCAACACCCATGACACTCCCATCTCCCGGGCATGCAATCATAGACTTACACCTCCATAGACCACTCTGATCTTTAAGTGTGTACTTATGTGCGTATATGACTTCCATGCGTGCAATTCAGTAAAGCCACACCCTCATGCGCTCATTTAAATGCCTCCCCCACCCACTTTCATGTAAATTTTCAAGCACATATTCCTACGGCGCACATCCGTACATATGTCCTCAAGTGCGATTCACATGTCCGTGTCTAAAACACTTACTGGCGTATATTCAACGTAACTTAAGTAAATAAAGTTACTATGCAGGCGCAGTTACACCGTTCCTAAAAATACGCCCGCAACTTCACGTGAAAACAGATTTCTGAATACGCCCCAAAATCTCTTACTTTATTGATGGCTGTAAAAGCAACAGGAACATTTTCACCAGTATTCTGAAGCTGTGTACTGACTGGATTTATATGACTTAGCAAGTCATGCCACTATACAAGGGAGCACAAGAATTGGGAATCGCTCAGTTTTTTGCATAGATTTTTGGCATTAGATCTGCAATCTCCATCAAATTTGGTGCCTGTACTAATCTCATATAAGGCATTGTATACTTCTCCTGTTTGCTATCTGAGAGGCCACAGAGCATCAATGCGACTTTCTAACCTAGTGTCACAGATTGGATTTAGTATCAAGGATGAAATATTCCTCTTAAGAACTCCCAAACGCTTAACAGATCCTGAGAATAGCTTATACATTTCTAGAACAATTGCAAAAAAGGTATATATTGTCACAGTCTTGGTAGAATCTGAATTAGCCACAGGTTCTAAGGGGTGTGTAGGACAGCTGATGTTTTATTGGAAGTTAGACTGGATTAGCACAGGCAGGCTGGACTGGATTTGCACAGGCAGGCTGGACTGGATTAATCCAGAGACTGGACTGGACAGCGGACTGCTGGCGAGCAGGCAAGCTGGTAATAGAGGTGCAGGTAATGCTGGAGGCAGTAGTGCAGGTAATGCTGGAGGCAGTAGTGCAGGTAATGCTGGAGCGGGTAGTAAGTCAGGCTGGATTGTATGCAAGGCAGACAGAACTGAATCCATGGCAGGCAGGTTAGGATGCAAGGTAGACAGGTCTGGATGCAAGCCAGGTTGGAACCAGACACCTGAGGGATCAGTGCACATGTTTTATATAGTTCGCCCAGTGCACAGATTGGCTGGAGGGATCATGTGTGCAGCAGAGACTTCTCTGCAGCACACATGAGGATAGTGGTGCAGATGCCCAATTCCCAGACACTATGCTGCAAAGGACACTGTACAGGAGGCTGCCACTATTGGAAGAGGCACCTCTACAGACATGACGTGGGAGAGCCGCTGAGAGACAGCTCCTGGCACAGTAATTACGGTGGCGTCTGCTGCCTCGGGGAGTGATTAGGTAGAAGTGGGAGGAGGGTTAGGGATTTAGATTAGCCGGGGAGGGTGGGGAGGAGGCAGGGAGAGGCAGTCCATGCAGACATTGTACGGATAGATTAGAAAGCCCTATGGAACTCATAAGTGCCATAAGGTACTTAAAAATGGGTAGCGGGATAGGGGCAAGACGGGTAAGTTTGATGCAGATCTGTCCACACCTAACTCACTCGGATCTGTGGATACGGTCTAAAGAAGGCACGTGGGTTTTTGTTTAAAATTAATTTTTGTAAGCTAGAATTTGTTTCCTTTAATGTTGGCACCATTGTCATAGCCTTGTCCTCTGATATTCTCAATTTCCAGATTCCAGGAGGAGAATTTACTCAGAAAGTTCTCACACAAGCCTTCACCACTTGAAGCTTCCACTGCAAGGAAACCTAAAAAGTGTTCTTCAATGAGAACAATATTTTTCTTGCAAGAAACAAAGTGGATGACAACCATCATTTGCTCCGTGTTGCTATTGTCTTGTGTACAATCCAGGTTGATGGAGAAATATTTGGTCTCACGAATAGAAGAAATAATTTTTTCTGTGATGGCCTTGCCCAATAAATCAATCATTTTATTTTGAATGTCCTTGCACAAATACATGAACTTTATTTATTTTACTGGATTGTTCTGTTTATGTAGATAGCAATAAGAGAGTCAAATTTTCCAAAAAGTTCTACCAGTTTTAGAAAGTTCCTATTTTTCTCCTCAAAGAGCTTATCAGATGAACCCCTTAGTGCTAAACATTGAGAGGCCAGGTGTTTAATAATTTCAATAAGCCTTGTAATAACGTCCCTCCAATGTTTCTTTTCCATTTCGAACAACTGTTGATTTTGAGAATCTACTGTGGTCTTATTCTTCAGACTATTTTTTAAGTTACACCACTAATGATTTAGGTAACTTACACTTTTCTGGTGAGTATGACGAGTTTTAGATAAATTTTGCCATCGATTGTAGCCAGTAGATACAAAGCTGGAAGAATCACTTGTATCAGGTTATGTTTCCGATTGTAATATGTGTTACTGAACTTACGCCTGTTTGATTCCATAGGGTAAGCAATGTTTTTCTTCTATACTGGTCCAGATTCTTTAAGAATTAATCTTATTTTATCTGTGATTTTGGGCCATTTTGCAGGATCCTCTAATTCAAGAACTAGTGAACTTGAATGTGATGATGATGTGGTCATATTTGTTTGCTCCAATTGGTCCTTACATATACATATGTACATATGTCCTGTACATATATCAGGTGCTATTATTAGGTATAGATCTTGACTAGTTTTATAATAATTTTCTTCCTGTTTTTGGTACTGTTACATGCTGCATATGGCAAAATGTATCTTTGAAATGTAGCAGGGTACTCCGGTCCTGGTTTTCCCATTAGCATTTCCTCTATCTAGGGATCCTGGCTGTTATGGTACCCCGGGATTACCAGTACCGTGGACCGGGGTGACCGTGCATAGGTAATGGAAGTGAAACAGTACTCCGGAATTACCCGAAGAAGAACCAGAGTGACTGCAAGGAAGAAGAGGCGAGTAAATCCCCAAAGAAGCACCACCTGATTTCGGACCGAGTGTTCGTTAGAGCCCCTAGTGGTGGGGATAGACTGGAGCTGGTAGGAATCCGTCAAGGGCTCCCCTTTGGGAATGTTACTCGGGAGATGAGCAGAGTGTCAGGAGGAGATGAAAGATAAGACAAAGCTGGGAAAGAAAGAATAAAGGGGGAGAAAGGCGGGTCTCAAGAACTAGACCGGCGACGGACTACAAGTACCAATAAACAGGACGCCACGGACTGGGAAAATACGAACTGGACTAGGACAAGACTGACCTCACGGATAGGGGTTCACATACATCAGTCACGCAAGAAATAAGGGACTCCCCGGAGGGCACAAGAACACTCAAACCGGAATGATAAGGGAAAAAATGGGAAGGGGAATACACCAAGGAGAAAGGATGCAGAAGGTAACCAACAGGGATAATCAGGCAAGGATAATAGAGGAATAATTAGGGACACTCAGAATCAAGGCACAGAGCACAAGGCAGAGGCACAAAAGAGAATAGGGGCAGATCACAGGCTGACCAACAGACGCTATAATCGGCGCCAGATAGCAGCCAGGAAGGAACTGAAATACCCTCTGACACCCCGTGATTGGCCAGACCCCAGAAGACAGGCGTTCCCCAAGAGCAGGAAAAGGCATAAGAGAGCAGCCGGAGAAGACGCGCGCTGGGAGAGAGAAGACGCACGTGCGTATCCAGGGACGCGGTAACTAGGTAAGCTGTCGGCTGGGGATTCCCCATAGACGCGCCACAGGACTATAAGGTAAGCGCCAGCAGGGAGAGAAACAGAGACACAGCCTGCCGTTGCACGGAGGCTGTAACACTGGCTAATTACTCTGCAGCTGGGATTCCCTAACTGTGTATTTGGCTGTGTGCAATCAGCAGCCAATGGGGATGTGGCTCTCTCCTTAAATACCTGACACTTGATTATCTTCTTGCTGGTCATAATTTTTAGCTTACTTTCTGGTGTTGCTGGATGTGGTTCTGTTGGATTTCTGTCCTAACTTCTGATTTTGAGTGCCCTTTGTTTCCCTGCTGTGTCTCTGTGTGCCCTGGATTGTTGCCTTGCCTTGATCATTGTTCCTGGTGTGTGTGAAGTTACCTGCCGTTTGTTGTGTGCAAGCCCCTGTCTCTGTATTTGTACTGTCAGTTTATATCCAGCCGTGTGATGTTTCCACCTGCACCTATTGTATACTCCAGTCCTGAACTGGTTAACCACTGTGGTATTTCCACCTGCACCACTTGTATACTCCTGTGTTTACGGACTCTGGGCTGGATCCAGACTTAAGTGCTTGAAATTATTTACTCCTGGGGCTAGATTTACTAAGGTCGAATTGCTAAAAATCGCCAGAGATTGCAGTAGTTTACCAGTGATTTTAAAATCACTGGATTTACTAAAGCAAAATCTCCACAAACTTGTGAGAGATGAGTGGAGATTTAAATCGCCAGTGTTTAAATCTCTCTGGCTATTTTTAGCATGAGGAGCATACAAATCTCTGGATTTACTAAGGGGGAGATTTAGTAAATTGTCAGAGATTTGCTGCAACTCTCCCGAGTTAAATCGCATAAGGGTGAGTGTCGATTTCACTTAAATTGACACTCACTTAGCTTTTATAAGCCCACATGAGCTGTAAAAAAAATATAAAATGTGTAAAAAAAAAATGGCTGCCGCAGCAAGCAGTTCCCCCTTGGCATGCAGCTGCCTGTAGTACTATAAGTCACATCATGCACATGTAATGCAGTGCATGGTTTGGCTTATTGTACTATAAGCGTCAGCATGCCAAGGGTGAATGGCATGCTATCTCCAGCATCTTCTGTCCGGTACACTGTAAAAAAAAAAAAAAACACCTCGTGCACATAATAAAATACATATGTCCCCTCCGTCCCTATTAATATTAGTACATGCCTACTTAGCTCTCTAAATAGATAAGCCTCCGTCCCTCAGGTCCCAAAAACACATGTCCATCCTTCTATACTAATATTAAAACACATGTCCGTCCTTCTACACTAATATTAAAACACATGTCCGTCCTTCTACACTAATATTAAAACACATGGCCGTCTTGCTAGACTACTAGTGAAACATCTGGCCCCCTTATGTTCTTTTCATGTCCCCCTTAATCTAATTATTAAACATGCCGGTATGTCCTGTGTTTAAAAAAAAAATGATGCATGAAGATATTTGCAAAATACATCATAAACAGATCAATTACAGTTTACAGATATAAAAGTACACAATATAAATATAGATTCTACTCACAGTTTGCTGTCCTGTATGTTGACGGGAGCAGATCGGCTGGACGGCTGTGACGCCCTCCTCTTCTTTCAGTGTGCTCCCGGCGAATGACATATGTCATGCCAGGGGCCACATTTATAACCTTGGGCACGGCATGACGTCATTCTCTACAATATCAACTGCATCCTAGTGACCAACATACAATACAGACTCACTCTAATCACCATCACAGCACTATACAAAACACACTTGCATCCAAGTGCTCACCATAAACTATAGACTGCATCCTAGTGAGCACCATACAATACTATAAAAATACATTGTTCATTCTTATACAATACAATACAAAAAGAAGTGCAGTCTTGTGAGCGTGTTAAAAGCGCAAAGAAAGATGATCTGATTGTCATCCATTATCACTACCAACATCACAAATTCACTCCATCTAAAAAATAATGTAGCAGTTACAAAATCATCACCTTTCTCATATCAAAAATTGTTAATATTGTCACATAATAAATTGCATTTCATAGCCCCTTGAAGACATTTTGATAGTTAATTGTTTTCAAAACTAATATTGAGCATTTGTGAAATAATTTTGAAACAATGACCCTGATGCACACTCAAGGGGATATATTTACTAAGGTCAGTTTTGGCTGGCGATTATCGCCACAATTTCCCCACAATTTTTTTGTCAAAATCACAGGATTCACTAACAGATGCATCAATTTCAATGAATCAATTCAAGGGGTAAATTGCTATGCTTTTCCCTTGAAAAATTGCCGTTGCTTTTTTCCCAAAACAAAAACAAAAACCAAGCACTAGCATGGTTGTAAGGCTTAGCATGGCTGCGCTGATAGAACTACAAGGCTCAGCATTGCTGAGCCTTGTATTAATATCAGCCTCAGTATTTTAAGCGTTCATTCTAAGCTTTCTAAGCATGCATTAGCCAGTAAAAAAAAAAAAATATATCTATATATATAGTGGCAAAAAACATATATAATAAACATTACATACATGTCATAATAGAATAAGCATTTACAATCCATAATATTTCCCAATGCCATTTAAAATTAACCCAGGTGGACACACTGTTTTTTAAGTTAAGTTAAGTGTGTTGCATACTGAAATAAAAAATACTTCTGACTCTCCATTTCGCTGTCCTCATTCTTGGGAAGAGTTGCGAGTAGTTTATTCTTTCTTTGAAGTTATTCTTCTCCTGTTGATTGTAGAATCTTGGAGATGATGATCCAGTCCTTCCATCTGCTTTTCGGCCTCCTCTAGCACTTGCCCCGACAACATGCTCCCTCCTCTTCTTGGGTACCGCTATTAATGACCATTCGGTCACTAGAGGGCACCCTTTTATAAAAAATGATGACATCATAAACACTAGAGCTCTCACTAGAGCCCACTAATTATGTCATAATCTATTGAGGGTAAAAATCATCAATATTTTTTTGAAGAGAAGACTAGTTTCTTTCTGATTAAAGAACAATTAGATGCACCTGCAGATAGTCGACAACCGGGAAGAATAGTACATCCTAAACTACTTTTTTTGAAACCAAGAAAGAAGAAGCTGACTTGAAATAGACTGTGAGTACATTTAATGTTATGTGTGGTATTGAAAGTTATCAACACCATTGGAGTATACGCTGATCGCCGGTGGTAATGAGTATATTTATTCTATTGTCTATTTATCTTACATTGTATGTGCACTTTCTGATTGTACAAGCATTGATTTGGACTAGATGACTTTGTTTCTTGTTGTAGTGGTCCGTTTGTTTGTGCATGTGAGGATATATTTAGTTTTGTACTCACAGTTCTGCAACACAACGGGATGCATTCGCCGCTGAGAATATGTTTTTACCGGACTAGAGACAGCTGAAAGCTAATTTTCGTCTGTCTCTATTTAAAAAATAGCGCTAATTATAATGTTTTATTAATAATTGGGTAAGTATGCCGATCGGTGTACTTTACAAGATGTATTTATTACCTGTTCTTATATTTCCCCCAAAAAAAGTTTTTCAGTCATATACCACCAAAAATACCAAAGCAAAAATATTTCTAGTTTCATTAACTGCAATGCACATATGTGATTTACGTATCGTCATGTAAATGTGGCATGCAATACGTGGGAAGGACAAGTAGAACCCACAAATATCGATTACTTGTACATAGAAGATATAATAATCACCAAAACCCTAACCACAGTATTGCATGCCACGTGAAGAAATGCCAACCCTCCTTATCATTATTCCTTTATGGGTATTCAAACTATTCCTTGCACAACAAGAGATGGGGACAGGTTTTGAAAACTGTGCATTTTATTGGATTCATGTACTTAGATTATTACATATTTACTAAGCTAACGGGAAAGGAAAAGTGGAGATGTTGCCCATAACAACCAATCCGATTCTAGCTGACATTTTCTAGTATGTAAAAGGAGTGAGAGCTAGAATCTAATTGGTTGCTATGGGCAACATCTCTACTTTTCCTTTCCCACAGCTTAGTAAATCTGGCCCATAGACTTAGACTATGGTTGATGATACATGGGGCTTTTATCTTACTTTTTCAGACTTTATCCTTTTTTTAACATTTTTTATCTTTAGTCTTTTTATATTATTATATTTAACTCTGATTTGGATGTTTTAAATTATTATAGGGATATATACTGTATGCAGACAGAAGTGTAAACAATTGGTAATATCTGTATATAAAAGAACTGCTCAGAAAAATCACTTCAGAAAAAATGTCTTTTATTGAAAAGTGTACACTCTTTTAATACATCAATGGAAAATATAGATACTAATTAAAATAAATTAATACTTGAACTAATCTTTTTATTTTAACAGGATTGATAGTGTATCAGTATTAATATATGTTGATACAAGTACAAACCTATATATTTAAGGATATTAAAATTCAAGTTCCTCCTGAGACCAACATCTTACAGGTGATATCAATTTAAATCTGGCTCCTGGTGACATTCGTACGGAGGGGCGTGGCTGTTAATCTTTTTATTTTAATAGGATTGATGGTGTATCAGTATTAATATATGTTGATACAAGTACAAACCTATATATTTAAGGATATTAAAATTCAAGTGCCTCCTGAGACCAACATCTTACAGGTGTTATCAATTTAAATTTGGCACCTGGTAACATACGTACGGAGGGGCGTGGCTGTCTTCTGTAAGTGTGTAGTTTAGGGAAAGTGGGTGGAGGGAAGCATTTAAATGGACTAATATGGGCGTGGTCATGTACACATGTACGGAAGGAAAATACACATGTAGCTACACATGTATAGTTAAGGTTGCCCTGGACGCGTAAGTCACTGAAATTCCATCCGTGCTAGGGGAGTGTCATGGGTATTGCCTTTCAACGCACATGCGTATATATTTGCGTACACACGGATCTGTGAATACGGTCCATTATCATTTATTTATAAGGTGCCACAAGTTGTCTGCAGCACCGTACAAAATACAAAACAACAAACGGGGCATAGTGCAATATAAAATACAATGTGAATATAAAATATAACATAAAAGTAAAATAAAGTAAAGCAGCCACAGACAACGAGATAAAAGATGAGGTAACAGACTATAACAGATCAGGGAGAGAAGGATAGAGGTGCAGTAAGAGTGAGAGGGGGCCACCAGGAGTGGAGGAGATAAAGGGTAGCAGAGGGGGACAAGAGGGTGTGAAGGGAATGGTGGATGATGGCACAACACTAGGATGGAGGGCCCTGCTCAAGTGAGCTAACAGACTTGGGGCCAGATTTACTAAGCTGCAGGTTTGAAAAAGTCGAGATGTTGCCCATAGCAACCAATCAGATTCTAGCTGACATTCTCTAGTATGTAATATGGAAATGTGAGCTAGAATCAGATTGGTTGCTATAGGCAACATCTCCACATTTCCAAACCCGCGGCTTAGTAAATCTGGCCCTAAGGGCCTCATTCATTAAAAAACGATTTTGGGCCGCGATTTTACATCGCAGCCCATCGCGGTGATATCGGTGCGTTTTTTTTTTTTATTGAAATTCATTAACCTGTGATTATTTTCAAACACCTCCGATGTTCCGCAATGTTTTTAAGGCTTAATCTCAGTGATTTTCATAAAAAAAATCACCGCGATTAGCCCTTTAAGTAATCGCGGCAAATCGCATGTGTTAGAAAAAAATCCTAAGTGCTGCATGGCTGCAAGCTGTAGCCATGCTGTACTCATGGAACTACAAGGATCAGCAGAGGTGATCATTGTAATTCTGTCAGTACAGCATGGCTACACTAGCAGTCATGCTGCGCTGCGTTTAGATGTGTCCAAAAATGTTTTTAAAAAATCCCTACACATACATTAACCCTTACAGTGCTATAATAAAGTTTGCATGTGAAAAAATATATTTACCTAACTAACATTGCACCCTACGTGAGTGCACTTACCTTAGGTGGTCATCTCTCCTGATGTAAGTGTTGTATGTGAAGCGCATCGTGTGTATAAAAAATCTTTTTACACTCACCATTAGATGTCCGCATCTTGGGAGCCTTCTAATGTTCTTTAAATGATGGCTACTTGTCTTTTCCTCCAGCTTTCCGAAAATTCTCCTGTTGACACGCAGCTGAAGACGCTTCTTCTTCCTCCTGGCATCTTCTAATGACATTCCGGCCAGTAGGGGGCAGTGTTTATATACTGAAGGTGATGTCAGGAACAGTAGAGCACCAATGTTCCTGACGTAACCTTCAGTATAGAAACACTGCCCCCTAGTGTCCGGAATGTCATTAGAAGATGCCGGGAGGAAGAAGAAGCCTCTTCAGCTGCGTGTCAACAGGAGAGTTTTCTGAAAGCTGGAAGAAAAGACAAGAAGCCATCATTTAAAGAACATTAGAAGGCTCCCAAGATACGGACATCTAATGGTGAGTGTAAAAAGATTTTTTTATTTTTTATACACACGATACACTTCACATACAACACTTACATTAGGAGAGATGACCACCTAAGGTAAGTGCACTCACGTAGGGTGCAATGTTAGTTAGGTAAATATATTTTTTCACATGCAAACTTTATTATAGCACTGTAAGGTTTAATGTATGTCTAGGGATTTTTTTTTTTTGGACACTGTAAACGCAGCGCGGCATGACTGCAAGTGGAGCCATGCTGTGCTGACAGAATTACAACGATCTGCTTTGCTGATCTTTGTAGTTCCATGAGTACAGCATGGCTACAGCTTGCAGCCATGCAGCACTTAGGATTTTTACACACAAAAACACGTCTGTTACGGACATGTGTTTTTGATGGTCGCGATCAGGGCAAAAAATGAGATCGCAGCTCTATGGCTGCGATTTTATTTTTTGTGATTTAAAGGCGATTTCACCGCGATTTGGTGAAATCGTCTTTAATAAATTACAAATGTTGTATGTTTGTAATTAAAAAAAGTCGGAACCGCGATTTTTGCACCCACGATTAAAAAAAAAAATCCTTGTGAGATTTTTAAGCTAAAAATCACACGATTTATATAAAATCGCGTTTAATGAATGTCTGAGGGATGGACTAACAGGAGACAATAGAAGGTGGAGGAGTGGGATGATGGTGTGAGCGCTGGAGGAAAGTTGTTGTTGGTAGAATACAGGAAAAGTGGGGTTTGGATGTAGGGCTTGCTCATTGGCTGATTGGCATGAGAGGAGAGAGAGACCAGAGATATACAAGTAAGTATACCAAGGAGAAGGATACTAGGAACACAAGGAATTACTAGGAACCCCAGTGATGATACACTGAGGAGAAAGCCACAAGGAGAATAATGAGTCTGCAATGATGATCTGAAGTAAACAGTGACACTGCGATGGTGGTTATAACTTGAGCAGTGGGTACTGTGGAGATGACTAGTATTGAGCAGCGGGTAATGTGGAGATGACTAGTATTGAGCAGTGGGTACTGTGAAGATGACTAGTATTGAGCAGTGGGTACTGTGGAGATGACTAGTATCGAGCAGTGGGTACTGTGGAGATGACTAGTATTGAGCACTGGGTACTGTGTAGATGACTAGTATTGAGCAGTTGATACTATGGAGATGACTAGTATTGAGTAGTTGATACTGTAGAGATGACTAGTATTGAGTAGTGGGTACAGTGGAGATGACTAGTATTGACCAGTGCGTACTATGGAGATGACTAGTATTGAGCAGAGGATACTGTGGAGATCACTAGTATTAAGCATTATGTACTGTGGAGATGACTAGTATTGAGCACTGGGTACAGTGGAGATGACTAGTATTGACCAGTGCGTACTAAGGAGATGACTAGTATTGAGCAGAGGATACTGTGGAGATCACTAGTATTAAGCATTATGAACTGTGGAGATGACTAGTATTGAGCACTGGGTACTGTGGAGATGAGTAGTATAGAGCACTGGGTACTGTGGAGATGACTAGTATTGAGCAATGGGTAATGTGGAGATGACTAGTATTGAGCAGAGGATACTGTGGAGATGACTAATATTGAGCACTGGGTACTGTGGAGATGAGTAGTATTGAGCAGTGGGTACTGTGGAGATGACTAGTATTGAGCAGTGGGTAATGTGGAGATGACTATTATTGAGCAGTGGGTACTGTGGAGATGAGTAGTATTGAACAGTGGGTACTGTGGAGATGATTAGTAATGATCAATAGGTACTGTGAAGATGTATTGCAATACTTGCTGGTGCTTGTAGTGCAGAGAGAAATGAGGTGATGACTGCACACACAATGCAGACAATGATTTAATGCAATGCTTGCTGGAGCTTGTAGTGCAACGAGCATTGGAGTGAAAACTGTACACATTAAACCGTATTCACACCGAAAAAGCAGAAGCTTCTTAGGTGCGTATATTTAGGAAATTACCTACTATGGATGTGTAGTAGATTTACGCGATCTTTGTACGTAGATTGCCTCTGTGCAGTCTTAGTTTAAGTAGAATAGTTTAAGTAGAAAGAGGTGGCGGAATGCTGCCTCGGGGAGTGATTAGGCAGTAGTGAGGGATTTAGATTAGCCAGGGAGGGTGAGGGGATGCGGGAGAGGAAAGGTCCGTAACAAGGAAACTACGCACGGTTAGATAAGGTAGCCCTATATCACAGTCGTAGGTCGCGCTGGAGGGGACCAGAGAAGTAGGTGCTGTCACATGTGTATTCGCACCTACGGATCACACTTGCAAGTGTGAATCCGGTCCATTGTGCAAATGATAAAAGCAATTCTTGCTGGAGCTTGTAGTGCAGAGAGTGCTATGATTAGAACTGCACACGCTTTGTAATGATTGCTGGAGCTTGTAGTGCAGGAGCGCTTGTGATCAGATGCAATACCGCAGAGGGCAGAGAGATACAGTAGAACAGCAGAGCTGACACACGGAGCACTGAGCACACATAAGGAGTCTCAGGAACCAGCAATGTGACACTAGAGTACTTGTTGTACTGAAGCAGGTGGATCTGTGCCAGGGATTTAAATAGCGAGTGCTCAGAGTCCATAGGCTGATTGAGAGTCATGTGAAATCCAAGATGAGCATGGTTGGCCTGGAGGAGTCACCTGACTGCTTCCAACATGGCCACGCCCATGAACCAAACAATGTGCACACCTATGGAGCTCAGTCCAGCCAGGAAACACCAAGGACTCAGGAGAGAGCAGGCCGGAATGGAGCTCCAGACCAGTGCAGACAGCTAATCCCAAATAGAGACTGTGTTTGACTGAGTAGGTACCGCGTTTTGTGACACACATGGGGCCAGATTTACTAAGCTGCAGGTTTGGAAAAGTAGAGATGTTGCCCATAGCAACCAATCAGATTCTAGCTCTCACTTTTCCATTACATACTAGAGAATGTCAGCTAGGATCTGATTGGTTGCTATGGGCAACATCACTTTTCCAAACTTGCAGCTTAGTAAATCTGGACCATAGTGCTTGATAATGTTTGTTTGGAGCACCGGTCTTTTGTTCCTTGCAGTTACACTGGGGTGACTTTTGGTCCTTGGCTGCACCTCTTCCATGTATATATATATATACACTTGCACACATTTCATATATTTGAATAGAGGCGCAGCCTTGTGTTTTCTTGTTAATGTCTCATCACTGTTGGGCAGAGTATACGTGGATGTGACAGCAGCTGTGGATATAGAGTTAAGTTCACACATAAAATGCACTTAACCGGTTGGTCTGTTTGGACCGTATTTGTAGCTTTATCCATGCGTATTTTCAGGCACGGTGAAGCTGCGCATGTGAAGTAACTTTTTTTTACGTACCATCCATTAGGCACGGACTTCAATTCTGTGCTTCGTGAGATAAGTACCAAGGCCTGTGCCAGTCTTCCGTAAGAAGGAAGTGAAGAAAAAGGGTGGAGGAGGCATTTAAATGGCCTATTAAAGGCGCGGCTAACAATGTATGCATGTACTTTAGCAACTTAGGACGGGATTCAGAGATGCGTGTGTCTAAAGCATGCAAATATACGCATGGAGAGATAAGGTTGCCCTATGGATGCAGAAGTCGTTTAAAAAACCCATAGGTGTGAGGGGAGTGTCACGTGAGTTGCTTTGCCACTAAGCATATTTTTACGAATCCGTGCGTATCTATTTCACACTAAAGTGTGAATACGGTCCTTTATTTTTATAGGAACTGAGGTCTAACACCTTAAACAGATGAGGTGAAACAGCAGAGAGGCTTTGTGACAGTATAACAGTCTTATAGTATGACAGGCTACAGGATTACACACAGCATACACAGCAGCAGGTGATAGAAGCAGGATACAGACTGTATATGGTATACACAGTGCACGCTGTGATCTTCTTCCCAAATTATGCCAAACTCCTAATCTGGGATGAGATTCTTCTTGATGTCAGTTCCTTCCAGCCTTAATAACAACAGCTAATTTATGCTCGCTGCATGCGTAAATCTGGCTGTGGGAATGCACCGCGCATACCTGCGGCACATGTTAAGCACCGTATCTCTGATCTTGCGTAACTTGTGCGTAACTCTGTATGATAGGACGTGAAATCTCTACGCTAGATGAAAATACTCATTGTGGGAGGGATGGGGGAATTAAATTGTACGGTATGGTCTGGATTAGGCACTTAGGGCCTCATTCACTAAACTCGAATTTTTTTCCA
>WWET01004505.1:103053-116833 GCA_011038615.1 Limnodynastes dumerilii | reverse complement strand
AAAAATAAAATCAAAAACTGCTGTTATTTGACATAGAGACAGCCGAAAAGCAACTTTCGGCTGTCCCTACTTCGTAATGACAGTATTCTGAACAGCGACTCACAATGGTGTAATATACTAGCCTTTCAACCCTAAGTCCCCCCTCCGCCGCTTCCGAAAATGAATGAGTGAGTATGCCGAACGCATACTCACCCATTCATATAACAAAAAAAAATCAAAAACTGCTGTTATTTGACACAGAGACAGCCGAAAAGCAACTTTCGGCTGTCCCTACTTCGTAATGACAGTATTCTGAACAGCGACTCACAATGGTGTAATATATAGCACTAGCCTTTAGGTATCAAATTCACTGTCCTATAGAGTGTAAGCTTGTGAGCAGGGCTCTCTTACCCACCCAGTCTGTTTGTTATGACCCAGTCTTGTTTATACTGATTGTTAAAAATTGTAAAGCGCTTCGTAATTTGCTGGTTCTACATAAAAACCTGTTAATAAATAAAATTAATTAGTTTAGTTTCTATAGTCATCTTTTTTGCATATTTTTGTGTGTTTTCAGATGTATGTTATGCACAGTTTTAATCGCTCTTCTTAGCACAGTGTCTAATGTATTTATGTCCTTCTGTAGGGGAAGCCAACTTAAAATGTGCATACAGAATAAGTTGGTGGGGGGGGGGTGACTTTTTTTAGCTAAATTTTTGCTAAATAAGACGGTACATGACATTTTATCGCTGCTGGATATAATGTAAGCACAAAAACAATGTGTCAGCGGATGAACGTCACCTTCCTGACTGTATTATGCCAACTGTAACGTTTGGTGGAGGAGGGATAATGGTATGGGGCAGTTTTTCAGGGTTAGTGCCAGGCCCCTTATCTCCCGTGAAGGGCAATATTAATGTTTCAGTACACCAAGTAATTTTGTACAATGCAATGCTTCAAACTTTATGGCAACAGTTTAGGGAAAGCCCTTTTCTATTCCAACATGACTGCGCAAAGCAAGCACTATAAAGACACAGGCCCTGATTCAGATATGTGCGCAAATCTGAAAGTAAATACGGAGGAGGAGGTGCACGCCCCCGTCACTCCCCTCCTTCTTAAGTGTCTAGAACCCTACCTTAAGTTATATGCACAGAAGTGGAGATGTTGCCCATAGCAACCAATCAGATTCTAGCTCTCACTTTCCTCTTACATACTAGAGAATGTCAGCTAGAATCTGATCGGCTGCTATGCGCAACATCTCCACTTTCCCAAACCCGCAGCTTAGTAAATCTGGTCCCTGCTCCTCAGTAAAATTTTGTCATTACTGTACTTCCTTCGTATCGATATTCTTGAAATTTAACTGTGATTCCTTCCCTTCTCTTTCTTTTTATTTAATAAAAATAATCATTTAGATGGTCTGCTATAGCCCTATCACCTTTAACAGGGCTCCCACTTTCAGTTTTTAGTCTTACTGTAACTCAAGTTTTTTACTAAAGAGCATTTGCACCCTTTCATACTCAGTAGGCCAGTTTTTCCTCAGCTTAGTCGTTTGCTGCTCCAATAATTTTCTTAGCCTCCTTCTGCTTTGCAAGATACACCTCTCTGTTATCATTTTCCTCAGATTTCTTATATTTCCTAAACAACATCTTCTTTGCTTTTACTATACATGGCACTCCTTTGTAAACCCTATTAGTCTCCCTTTTCAGGAGTTTTTCCTAATTGTCTGATACAAAGGACTGTTGCTGTTAATAGTAAACTTATTTTCGCCAGTGCTCCTGCACTCCTTTTAGGTGCATCCATGCTGCCATAGAATCCCTAGCACATTTCCCCATTTCCACTTTTTTATTTTGTGTATGTGGAATGCCTTTATAATAAACTATTGCTTCTCAATTTAATAAAATTATCTCCCCCTTACCAAAATAATATATCACGAAAAAAAGGTACATTAATTGCTACAATGGGGAGTCCAGTTTGTATTGTATATGTAAAATAAAAATAGGGAATATTTAATATTATATGGGATTCACTAGGGTTCAGTGCATATTTCATGGTTGTCACTAGAGCGCAGTGTATAATGTATGCAGTCTGTATTGTATAGTAGTCACTAGGGGATAGTGTGTATTGAATGGTGATCATTAATTCAATTATTAGTCTGAAAATCATTTATAATTATTCTTGGTCACTCATGTTTATATTTTAACCTATTTTTTTCCCAAATGTAATGGAGGGAATAATGCAATTTTGAGAGAATTATGTGACAAAGGTATCAAAAATCTAATGTTGAGAGAGTAATATGATTGTGGGGGTATATTATGTAATGGGGAAGAGTGGGAGGACTGTAGGGGTCTGATCCTGAGTACTAACGCACAGCGTATCGGCATGCACTCCCCCCGACACTCCCCCTGTGGCCAGCGTTACACAGTGTTACGCATGCTGAAAGCTACCCTAACTTCAGGCAGCGTAACAGTGTGAAATTATGCCGGCCACAGGAGCGTAACAGCCCAAACCCGCCCCCCTGCCCTCATTATCTTACCTCCCCCCTCCTTCCTTGCCTAACTGTTGTGTAGTTACAGCGAGGAACGTCCCCTCAACCGTAACTACGCAACAGTTAGGGACGCCTGATCCTGAGGAACGGGCTTCCCTAACTACGCCGGGCAACATCTGCCCGGCGCATGTGCAGATTGCCAGAAATGCCGATCTTACGCATCCGCCCGCCATAAATACAGTAGGCGGCGTAGTTTTAGATCAGCCCCTAGGGGTGTAATATGTATTGCAAAGAGAGTGTTGTGACTGTGGGGGTATAATAATATAATAATATACATAAGTATACATAATATATATAAGTATTGTAAGTATCTTTTTCTTACGTAGATTGCATAAATGTGGTCTGAAAGACCGCATTTACGCAATCTACGTAAGAAAAAGATATGTAGATTACGTTAAAAAAATTACTACGCATGTGCAGTAGTAAAAATCGCTAAACACCGGACGTATATGTTACATATGGGAGTGGTCTGCAGGAGGTTACAAGGTTTTTTCAGTGTTATCTTAGAATTTTGCACAATGATTTGGGAGTTGCTATTTTCCATTCTTATCCAGCACCCTCCCTCTGCGAGTCCTGTAATCTAAACCGACATAATAAATAGTTAATGATATTTTATGGACAGCTAGTAAATCACATCATGATGTAGCATAGGGCATAACCTCATTAGTGTAGCATGTGGTTCCAGCAAAAAGATCAGACAAACAGGATATGGTCGGTTACTATGATGTTATCACCAGATGGACTTGTGATACTAGAATAAAGGTTGATGTCATCGTGTTCAGTGCTGTGTCTCCGTAGTGTTTCTTACAGGAGATGATGTCTGTCTGAGTGTGTTTGTGGCTTCTGTGCTCAGCCCTTTTCTAGCTAATATCAGGATATTTTACTGGAAAAACCAACACAAAATCTCCCTTTATCCTTAATGTATCTATAATACCTCGGGACACAACCCACACCCACTGTGGGTAATCCCACACACTATTGTGGCCCTAATTATATCGTCACAATATCCAGCTTCAAAAACAGATGTTTTTGAACATAATGGGTGAACATGGGCCGGATCCAGACCTACAAACGTCAGACCACTTACGCACGGAAAGGGCCTGATCCAGACCTATGATGGGCATAAGCGTAAAAACGGGTATTTGTACTTACTGCGCATGCGCGGGGAAGATGTTACACTCAGAAATTCTGAGCGTATGGGCCTTGAGCGTAACAGCTTTGTAACAACGCTCGAGGGGGCGTGCCTGCCATACAAAATCCGTAATTATGCACAGAGGGCTTGATGAGGCATTTAAATCGTACAGTATGGGCGTACTAAGCATCGTAAGTACGCAAAGAGCTTACGGCTGCCCGCAGTTACGATCAGAAAATTTAGGGTAGGGTTTGCTGGGCGTAAGAAAGTAAAACTAAGTACGACCAAGGGGAGTTCCTATGGGAGTTCATCGTAGGTACATTGGCGTAAATACGCTACCCACATGAGTGTTTCATGAGCATAGGTCTGGATCAGGCCCAAAGTGCGTAAGTGGCCTGATTAGACTGGAGGGCGCATGTGTCCTCCAGATGTTACACTAGCAAGATTCGTACGGAACTTAATTCCATACAGGCCCATTTGCAAACAGATGGGCTGTGCTTCCCCACCGCCCGCTAAAGTGGGCGGGTGGAAGCATGCTAATTGTACAGTGTGGGAGGGGGGTCCCACACTGGTGCGGATCAGCGGTCGTACGGACTGCTGATCCGCACGATGGAGTTAAGGCAGGCTTATGGCAAAGCCTGCACGAGAGAGGGGAGTCACAGGGGGCGTGCACTCCTCTCTCTCTCTGCCGGACGGACAAACCTCCACACGTACAGAAAGCATGCGGGGGTCTGGATCCGGTCCCATATGCCCAATTGTGGGCATGGCATTTGTTGGCATGATTTTGCACCGCAAAAATTCTCAGAAATGATGTGTGCGCAATTACGGGTGTTTCAGACCCGAAAGCAACTCACGCTGCATCAGCTTACATTTTGAAGGGTGCTTTGTGGAAGAAAAGGGGTGTAGGCCCATAGTCAATGTACAGTAAGGGCGTGCTCATGCAGCTGCACTTTATTCAGACCTGAACACAGATAGAAATAAACACAATTTATGTCTAAACTTTTGGTCCATTCATCGGTCATGTCTAAGCCCAGGGGGGCTGATTCTCAATGGCCTATTTTGAACTGTTGCATCAGCATTTTATGCTTCAGATGCAATACAAACTTTATTGAATGCTGCTGGAGCGTTATGTGAGTGCGGTGGGAGTCCCCGCACCGATGGCAGTCAGTGAGAAGTAGAGACAGCCAAAATTTCCCTTTCTGCTGTCTCTATTTTGACTGACAACCATTATAGATTTTTTGTTATGAATGGGTGAGTATGCAGTTTGCATTTTCGGAAGCTCCGCCACCTAACCATCGGAAAGGTGAGTAACCACTCCGGGGACTTTTAGGCTTATGGGAAGGGTTAGAGTTTCACTCTGGGGAAGGGAGGGTTAGGGCCATGGAGGGTTAAGGTTAGAATAAGGCTGCAGGGAAGAGAGGGTTAGGGTTAGGCTGCAGGGAAGGGATACTTAGGGTTAGGCTGCAGGGAAGGGGGGGTTAGGGTCACACTGTGGGGAAGGGGGGGTTAGGGTAATAGAAAGGGAGGGTTAGAGTAAGGATTAGGGAGAGGGTTATGGTTAGAATGCTCACTTACCTTTGCGAGCACTGTGTTTAGTGCTCCAGGGATCGATCTCTATGACTCTTTGAGGCAGAAGCAATTGTTTTCACAGCCAGTTTTAAACTGCCTGGGAGAAAACGGCCCTATCTAAACAGTGCTGTTCTTGACGAGGATCCACACCCGTGAGTGTAAATAACTAGTTATTAGTTCTAGGATATATATTTAATGCAATCATTGAGGCTGTAGTTCTCACTCAAATTATAACCCCCGATTTCCTTGCCCCTCTGGATCAGTCTTTGTGTGTTCTAGTATTTGGGACAGATTAAGAACTCCATTTACTAAAGTCCATAATATAAAAAATATAAAAATAAAGCTACAGCAGAGCCAGCATTGTCTCTGATTGTGACAATCATAGTTTATTAAGGCTCTGGAAAAATAAATCCTTCCGTCAGGCAATTTCTATGCCCCAAAAAGCAGAAAAAAGTCAAGCTGCGACCATTTCCAGGGGAGAAGTGCACTTAGGATCACCGGATCAGGTAAGTATTTTTGGTAGTCATTATGAAGTTTTTGGTAGTCATTATGAAGTATTACTGTTCTCAAAGGTGGCACAAGGAAAGACCTCAGTTGCTCTCTTGGTCAAATGGGGCCGATTCCAGATTTAGTAATGACAGCTCACAGGTTTTTTTTTTGTTGTTTATATAAATATTTTTTTTTATTAAATATGTCCTCGACCATTTGTATTATACCTTCGTACAACCTTTCCCAGTTGCCCTGAGTACCACCTGGCAGTTGTCCAAGTACCACCAATGGTAATAGTACTCCTGGCCGAGAACCCCTGACCTGGATCAAGTTGGTTTATCCCTTCTAGACAGGCTTTGGATAGCATGATAAGGGTTATTGATTTATTATACCACATTAAGTCTAGCAAGTTTCCCTCAGTCATTTTAACCCTTGACACTGAAAAGGAATTTTACAGTGCTGGCTGTTTTTGTTTGCCATCTTTCAAGCATTTGGTTTTCTCGAGCACTTCCTGCATGTTATCCAAGCTCATTACTCCTCACCATCATCTGACGGTCTCTGCTCATCCAGATTTTTATTTTCTAATGGCAGCAGACAGGGATGCCCATTGTCAACCTTGTTATTCGCGCTCTGTTGTCAATATAAGATTTTACTTTTTGAGGCTATGTAATCCTTACCCTCTCCAACACGCAAATTTCTCTTCCCAACCAACTTGCAGACCTTTACGAAAATAGACTGATGCAAAGTCAAACGACTTAAAAATCTGAGGCACTCTGTGGCGCTTCTCACCCCCACCCCCAATAACACTGGCAGGTTTATAACTTTCAGTGGCATCTCCACCCTATTTGCTATTTGGTAAATCAAATTTGTTTCATTAACTATTTGTTGACCCCCCCTCCCCATTATTTGATCCTTTCCCTTTCTTTCTTCCCCTTCTAAATTATTTCAAAATATTGGGCAATATTCAGACCCGTTAGAAGGGGAGACATATAATTTTTACAGTTTAGTTCCATGTGGATCTGTGTGGGACACTTAAGGTAGGGTTATGGCAGCATAAGTGCAAGAGAAAGGGGGGGAAACAGGGGAGTTCACTGTACTCTTCCGTGAGGACTACTAGACCTCCGAGGCCTGAATCTGCCCATTGTTCATGTAAAATAAAACACTGTTAAATAATGTGAAGGTATCAGGATTTTTCTCCTTTAGCCTAGTCTATCGGCAGGTGTATATTATAATGTTTACATATTACAATCTTCACTAAGAAGATTTTTTGCATTTTTCAGTACTAGTTGTTTTGACTATGTCAAGTAAAAAAAAATTTATTAAAATGTTTTTGTTTACTCACTGCTGTCTAAAAAAACTAAAAGAGATTTTGTTTAAAAAAATAAAAATAAAAAAGAGATAATGCACCGGATCCAGACTACTACAAGGGGAAATTTCAGATTTTGCTAGAATTGGAATATGCCACCTTTAAGTAAGTGGCACATGCACAAGCGCAACATTATCAGGATGGACCTGGACACTCTGGATCATGAATTCCGTCCTGGTAAAAATTCCAGTGCTGTGATAAGACCGGGCAAGAAGTGTGTGTGTGAGTGTAACACGCCGGCGTCTGGCGGTGCTGGTGTGTAACAAAGCTTGCAGGGTTCCAGTACTGACGCACGGTGGTGTGTCCAGGTTGTTGCTAGGAGACCTGGATGCTAGTCATTCATCCTCACGCACGCTGCACGCTTCCCCTCGCTCTGGCTTGCTGCAGGTTGCTGCATCAATAGCGTTTCTTGTCTGAAGCGTATGCCTGCTGTCTGATCTCTGCTGTAAGTTTGGAAGCCTATGCTGCCTGTCTTGCCTTTTGGTTGCATTTTGTGCGGTTGTCTGTCTGCTGCATTTCTGGCTCTGTGTCCGTTTCTCATTCATTGTCTGTGCTAGTCTTTTCCGCTCGTGCAGTCCCTTCTGCAGTCTGTCTTTCTATCCTCCTGGAGTCTCCTGGGCACGCCAAAATTCTGGCTGAATATTGTGCCTCCTCTACCTCTACTCGTTATTTTGGTAACCTCCAGGATTGTTATACTTACCTTGAGTCTCCTCAGCACGCCAGGGTACTGGCTAACACCTGTGCTGTTAAACTACCATCTTTCTCATTTAACCCTCCATATTCTGGCTGTATTCTACACAGTCAGGGTACTGGCTGAATATCGTGCTGTTCGCTACACTAAGACTCTATTAGTTACCATAAGCTCTGATTACAATTGTGCTCCCTGTACCTACAGTGTTTCTCTAGGCATGCCAGGTTACTGGCTAATACTGTGCTGTCATCTGTTCCGTGTTTTCACCCATAATCTGTGTGTTTGCGGTACTCTGATTGTCTGTACTCTACTCAGCCTCCGGCATTGCCATCTATCTCCCTATCCTGGTACAGTGTTATTCTCTCCCGCTCTGTTAACTCTCCTTGTTGTAAGTGAGCCTTATTCCACTATTCGCTCAACCTGTCACTTGTTCGGGTACCTGACCTGGGGGTAGTATATCCTGGGTTCTATTCCCCTCCTATTTTCTGTGGAATCATTTGTCAAGGTTGCGACCTGCTGTTTGGGCGCTGCTCCAGTCCATCCCCACCATCAGGGGCTCTGGCGAACACCACCAGATAGTTTGACTCCGCACCTTGGACAGTCAGTTCTATAACAGTGAGGTATTAAAGTAGTAGAGTAAGGACTGGTTTCAGGTATTAAGGTAGGGTCTGTGTAACTCTGTACAAGCAGGGTTGCCGACTCTCCCGGAATTTCCGGGAGACTCACGAAATTTAGGCAGTTCTCCCGGTGTCCTGGGAGAGCCTGCAAATCTCCCACAGAGGGCTTGAGGCCTGTGGTTTCATGCAAACCACAGCCTCAAGTCCTGCCCCTCTGCCTGACAACACTAGTATCCTAGAGTTGCTAGGGGCAGGAAGAGACTTGATGACATAATTTGGATAGTCAGGCCCCACCCCTATAACTAGTAAACTCAAAATGGGGGTAATTTGTAGTCAGGGGTGGGGCTTAATGACATGATTTGCATACATTGTATCATTAAGCCCTGCCCCTGCAGATCCAGGATCTCCCGGAGGGACGCTATTAAAAGTCAGAAAACCTGTGTATGAGTGAGGGGAATGGCCTTCCCTTTCCACTAAGGGAGTTAGAATGCAGCAGTGACCCTGGAATGGGATCTCCACTGTCACTGTGGTCAGTGCTCTGACTGAAGCCCAGGTCTGGACCAGGCTCAATATGTTACATTCTCAAAAACAGCTGTAATGATATTAGGATAATTGGGATTTCCAGATGAATATTCATTTCTGAATGTTTAGCATTTAAGCAAGATAGGAAACCAGCACAAAATATTGTAATATGTATATCATGGTGACAACGTCTAAACCTTTAAAGCAATATAAAAATCCATATAGCTTATAAAAACAAGATCCAAATGAAATGGAGATCTTTAATCTGCTCATATTAGATTAGGAGGGAAGAATTCTCCCCATTGTCTTGTGATTTAGTTTAGGAGAAAAGAGTCCTTCACCTCGGCTTATTCCACTACACTGAGAATTTTATGTAATTACTGATGGGACGAAGGCCCCTTTAACTCTCATAAAGATATTTCGACTTACATGACAGATTTGGGAATTGTTTAGTTTAAATCATTAATTTTAGTTTATTTTACCTTTTTAGTCATTCTGATTATAGAATTTTTATTTTTATTTTATCACTTTTGGTTAATGGATTGTTGAAGGACATGGAAAACACAGTCATGGTTTGATATTTAAGGAGCCGCAATTAATTGTGCTGGCAGCAATTGGATGGGGATTTTTAAATTGGCCTCGAAATTCAATCATCAGCTCTCTGCAGAAATAGTCATTTTGATGGTAGCTGCCGCTTAATCGTATCCCTGCTTTTACTTTTCATTTCTCTATCCTTAGAAAACGGTTCAAAAGGAACCGAAGCAGCAGTTGTTACGTATTGTCTCCAATCTTAGTGGGTTAGGACTGCATTCACACCTAAGAAGCAGAGGATTTTTAGGTGTGTAAGTGGACGATTTTGGCCACTGGGCCTGCGTACGGCAGAACGGCATGTAAATCACTCACCGCCAAGTTCCCCGCTTGCTGGCGCCATCTTCCATCCCCGACGTCCTTCTCCTCAGGCATGCCGTCACTCCCACATGACGGCATGCAAATTATCCATGAGGGGAGCGCCGTCCGCCCGAAGGACAGACGCACGCTCTCCTGTTTACAGCCGTTGCCTGGCAACAGCCAATACGTAGTGCAGAAAGACTGCTGGCCAATCAGGACACGGCAGCCTCTTTATAAACCCAGCCAGCCCTTCACCAAACGCTGGTTATAGCTCCAGTTTACTGCCTGTGCCTGCTCTGTGTTTCTCTCTCTTACCTGCTGTTTCTTTGTCTACTGAGTGCCCCATATATTCCTTTCCAGTCCTAGTGTTCCCTACTCCTTTTACCATGCCTGGATTTACCTTTGTGATTACCTTTTGTGTGCAAATCAGTGAGTGTCTGCCCGTGTAATTGCCCTCATTAGTCTACGTCCGTCTTGTTTGTCTGCGGTTTTCCCCCCGCCTTTCTGAGAGCCGTCTGGCTCCCGCCATTCCTCCTCCATGGGTAGTGTGCTACCGTCTGTCTCTTACCTGTGCTCATACTTACCTGTTCTCCTCATCCGCAGTAGTTGATCTCCGCTGTTGTCACCAGCCAGTATCGGCACATTGCTACTGGTGGCCGCGACCTCCATAGTCTGCAGCCCAGACTATCCGCACCATCAGGGGCTCTAGCGAAAACCAGACTCTTGGATAGACTCCACGCAATGGTCAGTGGTGTTACCGTAACATAGTCAGTGTGATTACGCAATCTACGTAGCCTTTAGGCACGTCTTTAAAGACCACACACAGTTTTTTAGGTAAGAGGAGGCGTGCAACGGCAGCCTCCGAGGAAAATTAGGTAAAGTGGTTGGGGGGGAGAGATGTAGATTAGGCTGGAAGGGAGGGCTGGGGATTGTCCTTAATAGTGAAAATACGCACAGTGACTGAAGGTTGCCTATGGCACTCGTAAGTGCCATTAGGCACCTAAAAACGGGGAATGGGGGATGGGGCGGGGGAGGGGACTGGAGAAGTAGGTGTGGATACATGTGTGTCCGCACCTACAGATCACACACGCAAGTGTGAATCCGGTTCTTAGTGTGTACTGTGTCAATCAATACAAGGCACAGAGAGAGACCACTGCCTGGTTCTAAGATGTTCCCAAGCAAAGTCCACTTCCAGGATTCCCCCTCCCGGACTTATTGCGCTTACGTCCTTAAACCGATAATAGCTACTGTGCATGCGTAGTAACTATTTAACGTAATCTACGTATCATTTCATTACATAGATTGCATATATGTGGTCTTATAGATTACATAAAATAGTTACTACGCGTGCGCAATAGCTATTATCGGTTAATTAAGGAGGTATGTGCTATACATTCGGGAGTGTGAATCCGAGCCTCTGTCTGCATTCCAGTGTAGGCAACATCATGATAGAGGGAGGTAGGGCATTAGATTGTGCCTAGAGATACGGAACCCCTCTTCCGACCATCCTTGCAGTTTCTCTGTAATACAGTATGAGACTCCAGACACGTATGACAACACTGTGCGATGTACAATGATTTTTTTGTTTCTTTGAATATGTATCTGCTCATGTGCCTGAGCATCCATGGGCCTTCTACATCAGTTAGAAGATCTCAGTTCATTTCCCACCTCTTCTTGCTAACCCAGGGTTGGCGACTTTTAATAGCTCATGCATGCAGGAGCTGGGCGTAATGATGCAATTTATTCAAATTGTGACATTAAGCCCCACCTCTATTAATTACCCTTTTAGGTTTACTAGGGATGGGGCTCGATGATGCAAATTCCATCATCAAGTCCCTCCCTGCCCCTAGTAGCACTAGGATACTAGGGTTGCTAGGCAGGGAGGCAGGACTTGAGGCCATGGCTTTCATGAAACCACGGGCCTTAAGTCCCTTGCGGAAGATTTGCAAGATACCGGGAGAACCGCTTGAATTTTCGGAAGTCTCCCGGACATTTCGGGAGAGTTGGCAACCCTGTGCTAACCAGCACATTGGGCCGATCAGCCCATTAATGACTTGATTATCGTGCAGTGTATGACATTCTTGGAATGCTAAGAAAACGACACAAAATTGGTTCAATAATCGGATAGTTCAAAATTTCTGAATTATCTTTTGATCACTGTGTTGATCCTATTAGGATGTGCGCAGGGAGGAAGGATCATTGTCATAAATATCGGGCATTGTGTGTCACTTTACAATGTCTTCAGCTATTGAAGAAGTCATAAGGCAGTATTTGGGAAAATGCATAATTTTTTGTTGTGTCGTTGTAAGTTTTACTTCTGCTTTATATATTTTTTTTTTTTAAAGATCCAGACATCTTATTAGAAGATTGTTTACCTAATAATCCACACCAGTGCATCAGGTCACATGATGAAATGATATCACCAATACTCACACAATAATAGTGCTAATGGCACGTATTGTAGTGCATTGGATATGCTATTCATTTATAAACCACATCATTATTTAAATTAATTATAAATGAAAGACTTAAAGAATACACTTATTGCAAATTAATTATAAATGAACCATATAATACTTTTCTGTTACAGGGAAAAGAAGCACTTACCTGATCTGCTCCAGGGGTGGCCAAAATACACTGATACACACAAGGCTGTGTCCTGGGCTGCCATGGTCTCCTATGGGAGACCTTAAGGGGTATGGTGTAGAGACGCCTCTTGTAGTCTCCTATCCTCCTTACGGGAGGTTTAAGGTAAATGCAATGTGTGTATATACCCCGCGCCCTAATATGTGTAAGTAAACACCAAGTAGGTGTGGTCAAAATAATGGTTTATTAAGTTGTAGGACAATTGATATTCAAAAACAAACAAACAGTCTAAATTGTTAGACTAGTAGCACTTGGGTACACCCTTAGTGCAATATAAAACAATGTTGCCAATTTGTAACATGTATGGCAAAAGAGAGACAATCATAAAAACAATGTCATGCAGAGTTTCAGCAGGAAATGTATAACAGTATCTATCAATTGAGAGCAAAACTGGCAAGCGAGAGCCAATCATAAAAACCAATAATGAATAATATGATAGCAGACAGTGTGAAACCGTGCCTTTAGTGGGTCTGTAAGTGGTTAAGTATTCCAGGTGGACACTGTAAGGGGGACAGAGGGTCAATAGACTCTGTCTTTGGCGGTGGTAAAAGTTGGACCAAGTCTGACCGTTAGTTTCAGACGTTGGGGACAGCGACTGCCAATAGGGAAAGTTTTTGTCCAGCAGTCGAAGAGTTAAAGTGTCGTTCCTTAGTTGATCAAACTCAAGTTCTCGCAAACACAATGGTAGCGATATGTTCACAGTCAGGTACAAACGTTAATAAAGCCCACAGGGCTGGTGTATGTGACCTGTACCTGTGGCTCCTGTGCGCCGTCAAGAAACAAGCTTCTGTTCCGTTGTGCACTCTGCCGGTGAAAGCTGCTTGCTGGGCTGTTAGCGGATGTCAGCACTGTGGTGGCGTGCACACCGTTGCAGATGCTTGTGAACAGGCTGGCGATGGACTTGTACCTGCTCCTCTGTGCAGTCCTTTGTAAGTACTACTCTCTTGGCTGCAGTACCTATCGGTGGAGATCTCCTTGTTGCAGGCGGCGGACCTACACGTTTCACCCGGGACGGATCTCCTTGTTGCAGGCGGCGGACCTACGCGTTTCACCCGGGCGGGCTTCGTCAGGGTTTATTGCCGTCTGCGGTACTACAGAGGTGCATATATCCCCCAGATAATGGAATCGCTTTCAACCCGCCCCGGGTGAAACGCGCAGGTCCACCGCCTGCAACAAGGAGATCTCCACCGATACAAACACTTTTTTGTATTTGTAAAAAGAAAATTCAATAGAAACATAGAAAGCGACGGCAGATAAGAGCCACATGGCCCATCTAGTCTGCCCATTTGTTTATTGAAAACTATATTGACCCTAGACCCTATTTACCCTCAATTTGGTTTAC
>WWET01004505.1:75263-97292 GCA_011038615.1 Limnodynastes dumerilii | reverse complement strand
ATATATATACATATATATATATATATATATATAGATGCACACATATAATGGGATGGCATCTTTTTTTCATCTTTTCAGTGAAGTCCTGGGGATCCTGTGGCAGTAAAGGGATGGAGGCCAAATGATTCTGCTATTAGCATTTAGCAATTCTGAAATTACGCACATTTCTTCCCCTGTCCCAGCTCTCATTGGTCTGCTCCCCCCTCCCTATCTCTCTGCACAAAATCCTTCCCTTCTCCCCCCTTGCATTCTGCGTATAAAATGCCACACCCTTAGGATGAGATGATCAAGTGCATTCTAACAGAACCCCAGCACCAGAAGCACTGCAGGCAAGCACCATGGTCTCTGCTGCGACAGTTCTCTGCCTGGTGGCTGTATTCTTTGAAGGAGGTGAGAAGCGTGTGTGCATATATATCTATCTGTCACTGTCTGTGTGTACCTATGTGCATATATATCTATCTGTCACTGTCTGTGTGTACCTGTGTGCATACATATCTATCTGTCACTGTCTGTGTGTACCTGTGTGCATATATATCTATATGTCTGTCACTGTCTGTGTGTACCTGTGTGCATGCCGAAATCTCTTACATTGTCTGCTTGCATCTTTGCAGCATCGCTATTGGTACCTTGCATCTCTTCCTCTGTCTGTATTTGTCTCTAGCTACAGCATGCTTGTCTCATTATTATATACCCATACATGTTTACACCAGCACATGTTTTTGGATTTAGTATCTATGTGCAGTTACTTGTGTCTGAATGTCTGTCTGTCTGTTTGGGTTATTCTGTGCCAAGCACTGTCTGGAGGGGGTTTGTTTGTGACGATCATTGAACTGACTGGGTGTCTGCATCCCGACAGTAGCCTGACATAGATATACAGAACACAAAGAGATCTATAGCTAATCTTTGGAAATGTATTCTCCAACAGACCTTAAAAGCTTTAGATTTAAGATCACCAAGATGTGAAACACAATGTCTCTCATCCCTGAATGAGTAAAGAGATTTAATTACGAGGAGACAAAGGTACCAGAAATCTAGACAGTTTTCCCTAAAGACTTGGGGTATGATGCATAATGTAATGAAGACCTCCTCCCAAAAGATTGCTCTGTAATCCCACTCCCAGTAACGATACAGAAAACGGCAAACTCATGGTTGACAAAATCTGCCAGGATAAATGACTTCCTGAAATAATGCCAGATGCACCTACAGCATTATTTACTTAGCAAATCATTTTTGTAATACTCATTTACATCACTGGCATCGTGGGGATGTTGTTTTGTTCATATACCCAGCCATAAATGATGAACGCTTTGTTATAAATAGGTGTGTTTCATTTATTACACCCATCAGTACAGAGGGCAACAGAATTCCAGACACGAGTCACAAAGAGACCATTTAAATTGTTTTCTTTGACGCAGCGTTCGAATAGTCAGTGGGCAGATTACCATGCAATTTCACGGTAAATTGTTAGTCTGAGGCTGTAATTCTGCCTGGTTTCTATAAGAAAAGTGCTTTAAAAACAAATCATGGTCGGGAAATAACTACATCAGACTCTCAGGGCTAAAAGAGACTGCACATGTATCTTTTGTTTGTTGGGGGACAACAATATTTCAATAGCAGGACAGATCTCTCCTCAGATTGCAATTCCTGCATCTCCTAACAAAAAGATTCACAAAAATTGGGGCCAAAAAAAAGCAACACCCCCAAGACCCCACCCCTTTTTTATGACTCCACCTATTTTGTTTAAGGCTCCATCCACTTTTTCTCAGACCAACCCCAGGGTGGACAAAACAGTGGAAACGTGTCTTATGTGGTGCATACAAACATACCAGTACCCACCTAATGTTATAAATTGATTCAACTGAACCATTGTAGCACCATAAGTTTTTAATATGCCCCAAAAAATATGCCCTCATTGAATTATATACCCGACTACAGTACCACAGTTTTTAATACGTGCCACACTCATAAGTCTATTCATGATGCCCCCCACTGTAGTATTCCATTTCTTTATTTGCCCCACAACCATGCACCGTTCATGATGTGAATGTGAAATATTCTCTGTAAAGCGTATGTAATCTGATGGCGCTATATATATATAAATGTGTTATTTAATAAATGAAAAAATGTTCCACTGTATTACCCCAGTCCTGTATATGCCCCTCAGTCATGCCTATTTAATATTTGTCCCACTGTAGTACCTTAGTACTGTATTTGGCACCATGGTAGTAGAAAAAGAGGTCCTGCACCAGGTAACCAGATGGAAGGTAGAATGGTGGCGTTACAGGGTACAGGAGTACAGTCAAGGAAAACCACAAAAAAAAAAGTGTGGTTATTATGTAATTTAACTTGCCATCTGATGGCATGACAGGCACACGCTATGGCCTGACAAATTTTACCACAGGTGGGATGATATTTACTAATGGACAGGTGAGTAAGCGGGATGATATTTACTAATGGCCAGGAGTAAGCAGCTGTGAGATCACAGGGTCTCCCCCCATGTGAGTTGTCCAATGTCCCCACAAACCATAAACCTGGCCCTATCTGTTCTACTGAATTGGACTTGACTTTCCGAAGCTAATCCAACGAAATCTGAAAGTAATAGTTGCACGCGGGAATGATGCACATTCTATATTGTACTAACAAGTAAAGCGATAAGGAAAATGAAAACCCTTTTACTATTTCATATAGTAGTGCAAAACCTTCTATATCTCTTTAATCTTGCCCTAGTTACAAACTGTTCAAAGATTTCAGCACTGAAAGACATCCATTATTGGGATTTCTCTTAGGAGATGACTTATTTAAGCTCTTCTTTGCAAAAAGTTAATATCATGGGGATCAGAATTGTAACATCCTGCTTCAAATTACAACCTCTAAAAATAGTTGCCTGAATGCAAGATCTGGCAGAAAATGGTTCACCACAGGACACACAGTTATGCCTCTGCACCTGGATAACTCAGCAGAGTGCGATTAAAAAGCAAGAAGAGTCTGCAGATCAAGCAATATTGTTGTTCTATTGACTGCAGCGTAGACCTTACAGCATCCATAGAATGATAGAAAATGGAGAATAGTAATTAACTTCAGTAAAACTATTTTGGGTAATGGCCCAGTGATATAGGGCCGTATTCACAGATCCGTTAGTTCTAGGTACGCAATTATACACACGTATGTTGCAAGCCAACACCCATGACACTCCCCTCACACTGACGGGTTTTTGTAGACTTACGCCACCATAGAGAACCCTTATCTTTACGTTTGCATTTACATGCATATAATACTTACGTACGTGCGTATGTAGCTAACCGCACCCTCACCTGGTCATTTAAATGCCTCTCCCCAAACACTTTCACGTAACTTTGTCCGTACGGATTTCAACCACGCCCCTCCGTACGTATGTCTCCAAGTGTGATTCACACGTACGTACCTCATGAGCTTCCGTGCGTAAAATCAACGTAAATAGCATAAATAAATGCATGCGCAGTTACTCTGATGCTAAAAATATGCACAGGACTCCGTGTAAAAACGGATCTGTGAATACGGCCCATAATATTCAAGTTGTGTTTTTGTTTCCCCATCCTTCACAATGCTTCTCTGCACTGTATTTCTAAAATCCACATGAATGCTCTATGTAGTATCCAGTACATTGGTCAATAGAATGTTCTCTGTAGTGTATATTTATCAGTAGAATGTCCTCTGTCGAGGATAATTATTAGTAGAATGTCCTCTGTAGTGTAGAATTATCAGTAGAAAGATCTCTGTAGTGTATATTTATCATTAGAATGTCCTCTGTAGTTTATAATTATCATTAGAATGTCCTCTGTAGTTTATAATTATCAGTAAAATGTCCTCTGTACCGTATAATTATCAGTAGAATTATCTCTGTAGTGTATATTTATCAGTAAACTGTACTCTGCAGAATATAATTATTATCAGTAGAATGTCCTCTGTAGTGTATAATTATCAGTAGAATGATCTCCGTAGTGTATGTTTATCTGTAGAGTGTCCTATGTAGTGTATATTTATCAGTAGAATGTCCTCTGTAGTATATCATTATCAGCAGAATGTGCTCTGTAGTGTATAATTGTCAGTAGGATATCTGTAATGTATATTTATAGTTATCAATAGAATGTCCTCTGTAGTGTATAATTATCAGTAAAATGTCCTCTGTAGTATATAATTATCAGTAGACTGTCCTCTGTAGCATATAATTATCAGTAGAATGATCTGTAGTGAATATTTATCAGTAAATTGTCCTCTGTAGTATATAATTATTAGTAGAATGTCCTCTGGAGTGTATATTTATAAGAAAAATGTCCTCTGTAGTATATAATTATCAGTAGAATGTGCTCTGTAGTGTATAATTATCAGTAGATAGATATCTGTAGTGTATATTTATCAGTAGAATGTCCTCTGTAGTTTATAATTATCAGTAGAATGTCCTCTGTAGTGTATAATTATCAGTAGAATGTCCTCTGTAGTGTATATTTATCAGTAAAATGTCCTCTGTACTGTATAATTATCAGTAGACTGCCCTCTGTAGTGTATATTTATCAGTAAACTGTCCTCTGTAATATATAATTATTAGTAGAATGTCCTCTGTAGTGTATATTTATAAGTAGAATGTCCTCTGTAGTATATAATTATCAGTAGAATGTGCTCTGTAGTGTATAATTATCAGTAGAAAGATCTCTGCAGTGTATATTTATCAGTAGAATGTCCTCTGTAGTTTATCATTATCAGTAGAATGTCCTCTGTATTGTATTATTATCAGTAGAATGTCCTCTGTAGTGTATAATTATCAGTAAAATGTCCTCTGTAGTGTATAATTATCAGTAGAACATCCTCTGTAGTGTATAATTATCAGTAGAATGATCTCTGTAGCGTATAATTATCAGTAAAATGATCTCTGTAGTGTATATTTATAAGTAGAATGTCCTCTGTAGCGTATAAATTATCAGTGAAATGTCCTCTGTAGTGTATAATTATCAGTGAAATGTCCTCTGTAGTGTATAATTATCAGTAGAATGTCCTCTAAAGCGTATAATTGTCAGTAGAATGATCTCTGTAGTGTATATTTATCAGTAAAATGTCCTCTGTAGTATATAATTATCAGTAGAATGTCCTCTGTAGTGTATATTTATAAGAAGAATGTCCTCTGTAGTATATAATTATCAGTAGAATGATCCCTGTAGTGTATATTTATCAGTAGAATGTCTTATGTAGTGTATGTTTATCAGTAGAATGTCCTCTGTAGTATATAATTATCAGTAGAATGTGCTCTGTAGTGTATATTTATCAGTAGAATGATCTCTGTAGTGTATATTTATCAGTAGAATGTCCTCTGTAGTGTATATTTATCAGTAGAATGTCCTCTGTAGTATATAATTATCAGTAGAATGATCTCTGTAGTGTATATTTATCAGTAGAATGTCCTCTGTAGCGTATAATTATCTGTAGAATGATCTCTGTAGTGTATATTTATAAGTAGAATGTCCTCTGTAGTGTGTACTTATCAGTAGAATGATCCCTGTAGTGTATATTTATCAGTAGAATGTCTTATGTAGTGTATGTTTTTTGATGAAGTATAACGATTGGCTCAGATAGATCTAAGGCAGGGTACACACTGGGGCTGTTTCAGCAGATAATCTTTTCAAACACACAACCGAAAGACCATTTCATCAGATATCTTACCAGTGTGTACTGTCCAAAGATCCTCAAAAATCTTTGAAACGGTCTGTGATATTTTTGATTTTATCTTTTGGAGCTTCTAATATGCCAGATCAAAGATGGAAGTGTGTACTGTGTCTGTTAGGAAATCTTTGCACAGTACACACTTGTAACATATCTGGTGAAATGGTCGTTTGATTGCGTTTCCAGTCCCTGCTCTGATGGGCTGCCTTTAGAAATATAGCCAGCCGAAAGTGCCTTTTTGGCTGTCTCTATTTCAAATAGGCAGCCATTTTACAATTTTCTTTTATGAATGGGTGAGTGTGCCAATCGGCATACTCCCCCATTAATTTTCGCAGGACCCGGTGCACCCGCCGCTGACAACTCTTTTAGTGTTGGGGGGTTAGGGTTAGGCTCTTAGGAAGGGAGGGTTAGGGCCATAGAAGGGGAAGGTTAGGGTCAGGCTGTGGGGAGGGGGTGGGGGGAGGGTTAGGCTCTTAGGAAGGGAGTGTTAGGCTATACAGAAGGGAGGGTTAGGGTCAGGTTACAGAGAAGGGAGGGTTAGGCTCAGGTTGAGGGGAAGGGAGGGTTAGGATCAGGCTGCGGGGAAGGGAGAGTTAGGGTAAGGGTAATGGAAGGGGTTAAGGTCAGAATTAGGGGATTGATATGCAGTATCGATTGATATGCCTCATCGAGGCATAAGCAATCGATATCCCAGCCAGTTCGAAACTGGCTGCGAGAGAACGGCCCTATCGATTGTGTGATTGGAAAGGTTATCTGCTGAAAAGTCCCAGTGTGTGTCTTGCTTAAGACAAATGTTCAGTCTATTGTAGAATGTTGTCTGTCAGCTCCTTGAAATATGTTTGTAGTGTATTAGAATGTGGTATGTAGTATATATCTGTAGAATGCTCTTTAAAGTGTATATCAGGTACTAAAATGACCATTACTGTTTATATTTAACAGGGAAATTCTCTTTATCATAGGCAATTGTCAGTAGAATTTTCTGTGTATTGTATAATAGTAAATAGGATGTGGTCGGTAGTATGGGCTTGTTCCACTGTTTGCATGCGCCCCTGTTGTACCGTATGATAGCAGACCCTTAAACATGACCCCTTCCACTAGGTACAATATACTCTGCACCTGAGCTTCCAACTGTCACTCTCCTGGTTTTAATTAACAAATTTATGTTTGAAAAACATTTTTTTTCTTTAACAAAGGTGATTACCGTAGTAATAGACAGTAGGAAGCTCAGGAGCAGAGTATTCTGTACCTAATGGAATGGGTCATGTTGGGGGGTCTGTGATAGCCAGTAGAACGTGCTTTGAAGTGTACATGGTTCAGTAGAACGTTCTTTGAGGTGTAAATCTGTCAGAATTATATGGTCTTCCTCAAATACTGCTTAGAGGTGGCTGCACTATATTTAATTAAGCTCTTTAAAAAACAAAGTTGCCATATATTTTATTGATTGATATGTAAGAGGAGAATATAACTGATACTGTAATGTTGAATATTCTTTGCTATTACTAGTACAGCAGCTTCCAAAAATATTCCTTGACCTCTGCATTGCCACTTTCTTTTTTATTGTCTCTTCAGCCTTCTCTCTGACCTGTTTCCACTGCACTAGCCCTGCCAGCAACTGCGACGGGCCCGATAAAGTGTGTGACAACACATATACCACCTGTATAACTACTCTCACCGAGATCCGTACAGGTAAGTCCCAGCAGTGCTGTATTCTCCGTCACCAAAGGCAAGATTATAATTGCTGCTTGCTTTAGGCAACTCTATATGAACATTAGCTCATACAACTCAATCAACTTGTTAGAAGTATATAAATCAACCGAATCTATAAATAAAGCCATTTTTACTTGTGTTATATGCAACATTTGTAAAATTGTTGCTACCAGGGGCAGATTCAGAGAAGGTATCAATTGCACCCTCTAGATGTGCCCCATAACTGAGATCCAGGATTTCAGACATTCAGGCGTCAGTCTGCATGCTTGGTGTCATTGCCTTCTCCTGTCACTGACAGGTAAAGTGTCATTGAGAGATGCAGCTGGCCATACTGATGTCTTTGCCCCAAAATGGGGTGGCCTTGTCAAAGGAATATGGCTTTCTGATGTCTCTGCATGTGCAACCTTTGACAGCTCACATATTCAGAGACATCAGTATCACCGGCTTCAGCTGTCAGTGGAACATGTAGTCAACACAATCCAGGTGAGTAAAAAGACAGAGGGAGGGGTCATATGAGATTGGAAAATTAGAAAATTAATTAATTAAATGGGAGAGGAATATAGGAAGAGCAGTGGGGTGAGATGGGCATAGAGCAGGCCTGGCCAACCTGTGGCTCTCCAGGTGTTGTGAAACTACAACTCCCAGCATGCTTCACCTGCTTAGGTATAGCTAATAACTGACAAAGCATGCTGGGAGTTGTAGTTTCACAACATCTGGAGAGCCACAGGTTGGCCAGGGCTGGCATAGAGGGAACAGTGAGAAGAGATGGGTATAGAGGGAACAGTGGGGTGAGATTAGTATAGAGGGAACAGTGGTATGAGAAGAGTATAGAGGGAACAGTGGGGTGAGATGGTCATTGAGGGAACAGTGGGATGAGATGGGTATAGAGGGAACAGTGGGGTGAGATGAATATAGAGGGAACAGTGGGATGAGATGGGTATAGAGGGAACAGTGGGATGAAATGGGTATAGAGGGAACAGTGGGATGATATGAGTATAGAGGGAACAGTGGGATGAAATGGGTATAGAGGGAATAGTGGGATGAAATGGGTATAGAGGGAACAGTGGGGTGATATGAGTATAGAGGGAACAGTGGGATGATATGAGTATAGAGGGAACAGTGGGATGAAATGGGTATAGAGGGAACAGTGGGATGATATGAGTATAGAGGGAACAGTGGGATGAAATGGGTATAGAGGGAACAGTGGGATGATATGAGTATAGAGGGAACAGTGGGATGAAATGGGTATAGAGGGAACAGTGGGATGATATGAGTATAGAGGGAACAGTGGGATGAAATGGGTATAGAGGGAACAGTGGGATGATATGAGTATAGAGGGAACAGTGGGATGAAATGGGTATAGAGGGAACAGTGGGATGATATGAGTATAGAGGGAACAGTGGGATGAAATGGGTATAGAGGGAACAGTGGGATGATATGAGTATAGAGGGAACAGTGGGATGAAATGGGTATAGAGGGAACAGTGGGATGATATGAGTATAGAGGGAACAGTGGGATGAAATGGGTATAGAGGGAACAGTGGGATGATATGAGTATAGAGGGAACAGTGGGATGAAATGGGTATAGAGGGAACAGTGGGATGATATGAGTATAGAGGGAACAGTGGGATGAAATGGGTATAGAGGGAACAGTGGGATGATATGAGTATAGAGGGAACAGTGGGATGAAATGGGTATAGAGGGAACAGTGGGATGATATGAGTATAGAGGGAACAGTGGGATGAAATGGGTATAGAGGGAACAGTGGGATGATATGAGTATAGAGGGAACAGTGGGATGAAATGGGTATAGAGGGAACAGTGGGATGATATGAGTATAGAGGGAACAGTGGGATGAAATGGGTATAGAGGGAACAGTGGGATGATATGAGTATAGAGGGAACAGTGGGATGAAATGGGTATAGAGGGAACAGTGGGATGATATGAGTATAGAGGGAACAGTGGGATGAAATGGGTATAGAGGGAACAGTGGGATGATATGAGTATAGAGGGAACAGTGGGATGAAATGGGTATAGAGGGAACAGTGGGATGATATGAGTATAGAGGGAACAGTGGGATGAAATGGGTATAGAGGGAACAGTGGGATGATATGAGTATAGAGGGAACAGTGGGATGAAATGGGTATAGAGGGAACAGTGGGATGATATGAGTATAGAGGGAACAGTGGGATGAAATGGGTATAGAGGGAACAGTGGGATGATATGAGTATAGAGGGAACAGTGGGATGAAATGGGTATAGAGGGAACAGTGGGATGATATGAGTATAGAGGGAACAGTGGGATGAAATGGGTATAGAGGGAACAGTGGGATGATATGAGTATAGAGGGAACAGTGGGATGAAATGGGTATAGAGGGAACAGTGGGATGATATGAGTATAGAGGGAACAGTGGGATGAAATGGGTATAGAGGGAACAGTGGGATGATATGAGTATAGAGGGAACAGTGGGATGAAATGGGTATAGAGGGAACAGTGGGATGATATGAGTATAGAGGGAACAGTGGGATGAAATGGGTATAGAGGGAACAGTGGGATGATATGAGTATAGAGGGAACAGTGGGATGAAATGGGTATAGAGGGAACAGTGGGATGATATGAGTATAGAGGGAACAGTGGGATGAAATGGGTATAGAGGGAACAGTGGGATGATATGAGTATAGAGGGAACAGTGGGATGAAATGGGTATAGAGGGAACAGTGGGATGATATGAGTATAGAGGGAACAGTGGGATGAAATGGGTATAGAGGGAACAGTGGGATGATATGAGTATAGAGGGAACAGTGGGATGAAATGGGTATAGAGGGAACAGTGGGATGATATGAGTATAGAGGGAACAGTGGGATGAAATGGGTATAGAGGGAACAGTGGGATGATATGAGTATAGAGGGAACAGTGGGATGAAATGGGTATAGAGGGAACAGTGGGATGATATGAGTATAGAGGGAACAGTGGGATGAAATGGGTATAGAGGGAACAGTGGGATGATATGAGTATAGAGGGAACAGTGGGATGAAATGGGTATAGAGGGAACAGTGGGATGATATGAGTATAGAGGGAACAGTGGGATGAAATGGGTATAGAGGGAACAGTGGGATGATATGAGTATAGAGGGAACAGTGGGATGAAATGGGTATAGAGGGAACAGTGGGATGATATGAGTATAGAGGGAACAGTGGGATGAAATGGGTATAGAGGGAACAGTGGGATGATATGAGTATAGAGGGAACAGTGGGATGAAATGGGTATAGAGGGAACAGTGGGATGATATGAGTATAGAGGGAACAGTGGGATGAAATGGGTATAGAGGGAACAGTGGGATGATATGAGTATAGAGGGAACAGTGGGATGAAATGGGTATAGAGGGAACAGTGGGATGATATGAGTATAGAGGGAACAGTGGGATGAAATGGGTATAGAGGGAACAGTGGGATGATATGAGTATAGAGGGAACAGTGGGATGAAATGGGTATAGAGGGAACAGTGGGATGATATGAGTATAGAGGGAACAGTGGGATGAAATGGGTATAGAGGGAACAGTGGGATGATATGAGTATAGAGGGAACAGTGGGATGAAATGGGTATAGAGGGAACAGTGGGATGATATGAGTATAGAGGGAACAGTGGGATGAAATGGGTATAGAGGGAACAGTGGGATGATATGAGTATAGAGGGAACAGTGGGATGAAATGGGTATAGAGGGAACAGTGGGATGATATGAGTATAGAGGGAACAGTGGGATGAAATGGGTATAGAGGGAACAGTGGGATGATATGAGTATAGAGGGAACAGTGGGATGAAATGGGTATAGAGGGAACAGTGGGATGATATGAGTATAGAGGGAACAGTGGGATGAAATGGGTATAGAGGGAACAGTGGGATGATATGAGTATAGAGGGAACAGTGGGATGAAATGGGTATAGAGGGAACAGTGGGATGATATGAGTATAGAGGGAACAGTGGGATGAAATGGGTATAGAGGGAACAGTGGGATGATATGAGTATAGAGGGAACAGTGGGATGAAATGGGTATAGAGGGAACAGTGGGATGATATGAGTATAGAGGGAACAGTGGGATGAAATGGGTATAGAGGGAACAGTGGGATGATATGAGTATAGAGGGAACAGTGGGATGAAATGGGTATAGAGGGAACAGTGGGATGATATGAGTATAGAGGGAACAGTGGGATGAAATGGGTATAGAGGGAACAGTGGGATGATATGAGTATAGAGGGAACAGTGGGATGAAATGGGTATAGAGGGAACAGTGGGATGATATGAGTATAGAGGGAACAGTGGGATGAAATGGGTATAGAGGGAACAGTGGGATGATATGAGTATAGAGGGAACAGTGGGATGAAATGGGTATAGAGGGAACAGTGGGATGATATGAGTATAGAGGGAACAGTGGGATGAAATGGGTATAGAGGGAACAGTGGGATGATATGAGTATAGAGGGAACAGTGGGATGAAATGGGTATAGAGGGAACAGTGGGATGATATGAGTATAGAGGGAACAGTGGGATGAAATGGGTATAGAGGGAACAGTGGGATGATATGAGTATAGAGGGAACAGTGGGATGAAATGGGTATAGAGGGAACAGTGGGATGATATGAGTATAGAGGGAACAGTGGGATGAAATGGGTATAGAGGGAACAGTGGGATGATATGAGTATAGAGGGAACAGTGGGATGAAATGGGTATAGAGGGAACAGTGGGATGATATGAGTATAGAGGGAACAGTGGGATGAAATGGGTATAGAGGGAACAGTGGGATGATATGAGTATAGAGGGAACAGTGGGATGAAATGGGTATAGAGGGAACAGTGGGATGATATGAGTATAGAGGGAACAGTGGGATGAAATGGGTATAGAGGGAACAGTGGGATGATATGAGTATAGAGGGAACAGTGGGATGAAATGGGTATAGAGGGAACAGTGGGATGATATGAGTATAGAGGGAACAGTGGGATGAAATGGGTATAGAGGGAACAGTGGGATGATATGAGTATAGAGGGAACAGTGGGATGAAATGGGTATAGAGGGAACAGTGGGATGATATGAGTATAGAGGGAACAGTGGGATGAAATGGGTATAGAGGGAACAGTGGGATGATATGAGTATAGAGGGAACAGTGGGATGAAATGGGTATAGAGGGAACAGTGGGATGATATGAGTATAGAGGGAACAGTGGGATGAAATGGGTATAGAGGGAACAGTGGGATGATATGAGTATAGAGGGAACAGTGGGATGAAATGGGTATAGAGGGAACAGTGGGATGATATGAGTATAGAGGGAACAGTGGGATGAAATGGGTATAGAGGGAACAGTGGGATGATATGAGTATAGAGGGAACAGTGGGATGAAATGGGTATAGAGGGAACAGTGGGATGATATGAGTATAGAGGGAACAGTGGGATGAAATGGGTATAGAGGGAACAGTGGGATGATATGAGTATAGAGGGAACAGTGGGATGAAATGGGTATAGAGGGAACAGTGGGATGATATGAGTATAGAGGGAACAGTGGGATGAAATGGGTATAGAGGGAACAGTGGGATGATATGAGTATAGAGGGAACAGTGGGATGAAATGGGTATAGAGGGAACAGTGGGATGATATGAGTATAGAGGGAACAGTGGGATGAAATGGGTATAGAGGGAACAGTGGGATGATATGAGTATAGAGGGAACAGTGGGATGAAATGGGTATAGAGGGAACAGTGGGATGATATGAGTATAGAGGGAACAGTGGGATGAAATGGGTATAGAGGGAACAGTGGGATGATATGAGTATAGAGGGAACAGTGGGATGAAATGGGTATAGAGGGAACAGTGGGATGATATGAGTATAGAGGGAACAGTGGGATGAAATGGGTATAGAGGGAACAGTGGGATGATATGAGTATAGAGGGAACAGTGGGATGAAATGGGTATAGAGGGAACAGTGGGATGATATGAGTATAGAGGGAACAGTGGGATGAAATGGGTATAGAGGGAACAGTGGGATGATATGAGTATAGAGGGAACAGTGGGATGAAATGGGTATAGAGGGAACAGTGGGATGATATGAGTATAGAGGGAACAGTGGGATGAAATGGGTATAGAGGGAACAGTGGGATGATATGAGTATAGAGGGAACAGTGGGATGAAATGGGTATAGAGGGAACAGTGGGATGATATGAGTATAGAGGGAACAGTGGGATGAAATGGGTATAGAGGGAACAGTGGGATGATATGAGTATAGAGGGAACAGTGGGATGAAATGGGTATAGAGGGAACAGTGGGATGATATGAGTATAGAGGGAACAGTGGGATGAAATGGGTATAGAGGGAACAGTGGGATGATATGAGTATAGAGGGAACAGTGGGATGAAATGGGTATAGAGGGAACAGTGGGATGATATGAGTATAGAGGGAACAGTGGGATGAAATGGGTATAGAGGGAACAGTGGGATGATATGAGTATAGAGGGAACAGTGGGATGAAATGGGTATAGAGGGAACAGTGGGATGATATGAGTATAGAGGGAACAGTGGGATGAAATGGGTATAGAGGGAACAGTGGGATGATATGAGTATAGAGGGAACAGTGGGATGAAATGGGTATAGAGGGAACAGTGGGATGATATGAGTATAGAGGGAACAGTGGGATAGTGGGATGAGATGTGTATAGAGGGAACTGTGGGATGAGATGGGTATAGAGGGAATAGTGGGATGAGATGTGTATAGAGGGAACAGTGGGATGAGATGGGTATAGAGGGAACAGTGGGATGAGATGTGTATAGAGGGAACAGTGGGATGAGATGAGTATAGAGGGAACAGTGGGATGAGATGTGTAGAGAGGGAACAGTGGGATGAGATGGGTATAGAGGGAACAATGAGATGAGAGTGGTATAGAGGAAACAGTGGGATGAGATGGTATATAGGGAACGGGTTTGGGTCCCCACTGATAACGGCCCTATTTCCAAAGGGCCGTTCTCTTCCAGCCAGTTCTGAACTGGCTGGGAAATGTATTGCTTTTGCCTCAAGATCCCCGAAGCAATGGTCACGTGTTTCGAATGGTATATAACCCCAACCCTTTTCCTAATCCTTACCCTAACCCTATCCCTCCCTTCCCCTCAGCCTGACCCTAAAATTCCCCTCTCCATAGCCTAACCCTAACACTCCCTTCCCCATAGACTAACCCTAAGACTCCCCTCCCTGCAGCCTAATCCTAATCCTACTCTTCCATGAACCTAACCCTCCCTTCCCCAGAGCCTAAACCTAACCCTCCTCCTAACCCTAAAAGTCCCTGGAGAGGTTACTCACCTCTCCAGAGGGGGTCTGCAGAGGTCGGTGGGTGCGACGAGTCCGGCAGGTGGCTGTTCCAAAAATGAATGGGTAAGAATGCCGATCAGTATACTTACCCATTCTAAAAAAAAAGAGCGCAAAATGCTGCCTATTCGCGAAAGCTGTCCTTTAGAAGTGAAAAATGATTTTCGTCTGTCTCTACTTCTAAAAGACAGCTCTTTCGATGGGAATGGAAGAAATATACATGGAACAGGGGAAAAGGGAGCTGTAGAGAATATGGGGGGGAAGAGTATTCACAAGCTAGTGGGTGGAGGGAAAATAGGGGGGAAGAATCAATAGTAAAAAGGCGAGAGGGTCAAATTGATTGTACCCCCTCCCCCCTAAATACATAAATAAATAAACAAACTAAATGCTAGATCCACCCCAGGCTGTCACACTCCTAACAAACCCATAAGGGTGACTGTACTGAACAATCTTATAGAAAAAATTGTTCACGCAACTAGACACACAGAACTAGCTAAGCAACGTAATACTAATAATAGGCTGTATTCAGAGATCCGTTTTGTTTATATATGCAATTATACGCACAGCCGGAGCAAGGTAACACCCACCAACACCCCCGACACTCCCCTCTCCCGGACGTGCTGTCGGTGACGAGTCCCTAGACCACTCTGTTCTTTACATGTGTACTTCCGTGTGTATATGTGCTCCGTCCATGCGATTCTTTATAACCACGCCTCCACGCGTTCATTTAAATGCCTCCCCCCACCCACTTTATGCAAATTTTCCCGTACGCCTGATTTCCATGCGAATGTCCCCAAGTGCGATTCAAATGTACGTCCGTTAGGCACTTCCATGCGTAAAGTCAACGTAAACTACGTGCATAAAGTTACTATACATACACAGTTGATCCGATCCTAAAAATACGCACGGAACTCCCCTCGAAAACGGATCTCTGAATACGGCCCAGTATTCTTATGTCGGCAGTACTATATCTACTTGTTTGCTTGTTTATTTTTACAGAAAAAGGTGCAGCAAAGCCATCCTCAAGACTGGTAGTGAAATCATGTGGACACAAGTCAGACTGCAACAAAGTGTACAGCATGTCCTTCAACAGCACCTACACGGATTCATCAACCAAGTGCTGTGACTTAGACAAATGCAAAACGGAGAGTATTGAGCGTAAGTCTAGCGCTAATGCAGTTACTCATTGGGCACTCTGTGTTGGGATTATTAGGAGATACAGCACTTTATGTAGGGTTGTGCACATTTACAATAGACTGTGTGCAATGGTGGCTTAAGCATAGATTTTAGCAATGGGTGCCCAGTCTCCATAATGGATAGGTCAGGGTGTTTGTTATTATGCCCAAAACTGGCACAGTATCTTTTTTAAATGTACATTATGACCAAATTCCATAAACGACCCAATTCTGAAACACTGCACAACGCACTTTGGTTCCAAAGAGTTGTACATTTAGATTGCATTAAATTGTATTGTTTTCTGGGCCTACACAGTGTGTAAATGAAAAGCTTTCCTGCTGCACAATTGTTGAAGAAGCTGGCCCAGCAAAAAGCAAAACGCGTTGAAAAAACAATTCATGCATATAACTATATATTAAAGAAATGAGTGAAATTTCTCCTTAAAAATGAACATTTATTATGTTAATTATGTTTTTTTAGTGTAACTCTTTCTACTATGTGCAATAACAATTCCATTTTATGTGTGTGATCATTTTCAAAATGCCATGGGCCTGATCCAGACTTAATAACGACAGCCAATTTACGCATGCAGCATGCATAAATCAGGCTGTGGGAACTCATCGTAACTCATCGAAACTGTAATAGTATATAGCTTGTACGTAACTCTATACGATAGGGTTATGCATTTGCATACGAAAAGGCATTATGTATGCACAGTTACGCAAGGAAAATTTAAGGTAGGGTTCTGAACCCATAAGTCAGCAAAGTTACATACGTGCCTGGGAGAGAGCATTACCCTTAGTAGTGTGTAACTTAGGTACGCTTGCATAACCTCTAATAGTTCTTATTAATTAACATCATTAAAGTTCACATTAAAAGTAAATTTTTCTCTTATATAGATGTTTATGCGCAGTTCAGTGCTTCCTTTTCCAATTTTTTGCTTTTTTTTAGCATTAAACAGCAGTAGAGTTGGTTGTTAGGTATAAACACATAGGACCGTGTTCACTGTTATGTTTTTGCGCAGAGTTCCATGCGTATCTTTAGGATCGGAGTAACTGCGCATGCGTAGCAACTTTATTTACTCTGTTTACGTTTAATTTCCGCATGGAAGTCCATTAGGCACGTACGCGTGAATCGCACTTGGGGACATACGTGCTTAGGGGGGTGGTTAAAATCCGTACGGACAAAGTTACATGAAAGTGGGTGGGGGAGGCATTTAAATGACCATTTGAGGGTGTGGTTAGTTACATACATACATAAGTATTATACGCACGTAAATGCACACGTAGAGATAACGGTGCCCTATAGAGACGTAAGTCACCAAAAACCTGTCCGTGTGAGGGGGGTGTCATGGGTGTTGGCTTGCAACGTAAGTGCGTATAATTGCATACCTTTAACTAATGGATCTGTGAATACAGCACATAAAAATGAAAAAGATGACTAGGAAACACTTGCTCAAAATAATGGGACGGATCCAGAACTACGTCCGTCTATGGAAGACGGACGTAGTTCTGGATCCGGCCCAATATCTGTAACATGATTTTACTTTATTGAAAATAAAATATAAAAAATATCTGTAACCAGAACTCAAATAGATAAAATACAATGCAATATAAACGTGATTAAAACTAATCTGGACTCATCCGATTAAACGGATATGTACTAGATCTCACTATACACAGCGCTAGTGATCGTTTTTCATTTTTATGTGTTTTGATTTTTAGGGATATCGCAAATCCCGGTGACTTGTTGCATTTATTTTGGGATTTGGGGTTGTTTTCTAGATTATTGTACTATTTTCCATAATTTTCTAGTCCCAATATAGGTGTAGATTATAAGGAGTCTGGTAAGCCCAGGGCCGTAAATAGGGGTGTGCCATAGGGGCGGTTGCCCAGGGCACTAAGCCAAAGTTGGGCACCATTAAGATCATTTTTTATGTTAAACTGGTTATTAATTCAATGTAGGGGGCGCCATTTTTTATTTTTGCCCCTAGAGCTAAAATTTCTAGCTACGGCTCTGGGTAAACCACAAGACTGGATCCCATAAATAAACTCTACACAGTATCACTCTCTGTATTTTTACTTCTTAGTGCCAAAAAGGGACGCAAAGGACAATGAAATCAGTTGCCCTTCCTGCAATGAGCTCGGCAGCAAATGCAATAACCCAATCACCATCAAATGCATTGGAAAAGAGAATAAATGCTTCTCATACACGGCTGGCAATGGTATGTAAAACATACGGAATGCATCGATACGCAGATTACGTACAATAGCTACTACGCATGCGCAGTAGCTACTGTTTATTGAACTACGTCCGTCTATGGAAGACGGACGTAGTTCTGGATCCGGCCCAATATCTGTAACAAAATTTTACTTTATTGAAAATAAAACATAAAAAATATCTGTAACCAGAACTCAAATAGATAAAATACAATGCAATATAAACATGTGATTAAAACTAATCTGGACTCATCCGATTAAACGGATATGTACTAGATCTCACTATACACAGCGCTAGTGATCGTTTTTCATTTTTATGTGTTTTGATTTTTAGGGATATCGCAAATCCCGGTGACTTTATTTTGGGATTTGGGGTTGTTTTCTAGATTATTGTACTATTTTCCATAATTTTCTAGTCCCAATATAGGTGTAGATTATAAGGAGTCTGGTAAGCCCAGGGCCGTAAATAGGGGTGTGCCATAGGGGCGGTTGCCCAGGGCACTAAGCCAAAGTTGGGCACCATTAAGATCATTTTTTATGTTAAACTGGTTATTAATTCAATGTAGGGGGCGCCATTTTTTATTTTTGCCCCTAGAGCTAAAATTTCTAGCTACGGCTCTGGGTAAGCCACAAGACTGGATCCCATAAATAAACTCTACACAGTATCACTCTCTGTATTTTTACTTCTTAGTGCCAAAAAGGGACGCAAAGGACAATGAAATCAGTTGCCCTTCCTGCAATGAGCTCGGCAGCAAATGCAATAACCCAATCACCATCAAATGCATTGGAAAAGAGAATAAATGCTTCTCATACACGGCTGGCAATGGTATGTAAAACATACGGAATGCATCATTTTAATACTCTCCAATTGATATTGTTAAAGTAAACTACAGAATGGGTAAGAGAGAGAGAGTAACTTTCTGAGGACAAGAAGTTTTATATGTTGGTATAAGTGATACAATTTACCCCTTTAACACTCCCTATTTCTACACTCCCTATTACACAGCACTTCACATTAACAACGCAGAATTCAGTTGTTGCTATTGTAATACCAATTTTGACACTGACACAGCTGACGGTATAATCGAGGCTGTATCAACGCCGAAAAGTTCTTAATAAAGAATATTTCTATATCAGAATGGGCACAACATTGAATGTTTTTATTTCAACAAGGTACTTGTTCCCAGAGATGGTCAGGGTGAGGCAGCAGAGAGGGGATAGTTAGTGTTTGGCGGCAGAGAGGGGGATGGTCAGGGTGAGGCAGCAGAGAGGGGATGGTTAGGGATAGGCGGCAGAGAGGGGATGGTTAGGGTGAGGCAGCAGAAAAGAGATGGTCAGGGTGAGACGGCAGAGAGGGGATGGTCAGGGATAGGCGGCAGAGAGGGGATGGTTAGGGATAGGCAGCAGAGAGGGGAATGTTAGGGTAAGGTGGCAGAGAGGGGATGGTGAGGGTGAGGTGGCAGACAGGGGATGGTTAGGGTGAGGTGGCAAAGAGGAAATGGTCAGGGTGAGGCAGCAGAGAAGGGATGGTTAGGGTGAGGTGGCAGAGAGGGGATGGTTAGGGATAGGCAGTAGACAGGAGATGGTTAGGGATAGGCGGAAGTGAGGAGATGGTTAGGGATAGGCAGCAGAGAGGGCATGGTTAGGGTGAGGTGGCAGAGAGGGGATGGTTAGGGTGAGGCGGCAGAGAGGAGATGGTTAGGGTTAGGCTGTGTGAAAGGGATGGTTAGGGGAGGGTTAAGGTTAGGTTGTGGAATGGGTTAGGATGAAGAAAACGTATCTGTCACTGCTGGAGTCTGTCGCTTCATTGCTGCAAAGTGATCATTTTACACCGGTGGAAGTATGACTTCATTACACTTCTGCATGTCCCACTGTGCACCTCGGGGGCGGAGCTTGGTACCACTTTAGTACAAACATGCCCACTCTGCCACAGGGTGAAACTGGAAATTTGGGGCGAACTTAATATTTTTCATAGCCACACCCACTCCATATTAAGAGTGAACATACAAAGGGGGACCTTACTCTGCAGTAGAGGCTAATGGTGTGATTCCACAGAATAACAACCGTGTCTGCCTCGAACTCTAAAACTACATTAAAAGTTTTATATCCAATTAGAGATGAATACATTTTAATAAAATGATTTATATACATTGTTATCTATATTTTTTCATGCAGGAACTGCAGACATCAAATTTATAGCGAAAGGTTGCTCGTCTGAAGAGGTTTGCTTGATGAAAAACGTGTCTGCGCTTCCATTCAACCAGATATTAATGACACCCTTTGACTGCAACCACTCTCCGCACCTGCTCCCTAGTCTGCTTTACCCCATGGGGCTAGGCCTCCTGATTCTCAAATACCTCTCTTAAAACCCACCTGTGGATGCAAATTGTGCAGAGATTTCAAGTGGATCCTTCCAGGACAAGAATGCATTGCGGAAATGTACCTACAGTATCCAAGGGGATGGGGGGCAATGCATGTTTATCTACAGAGCCATGTATATCTATATAACTGCTCAGATTCATTTATATACATATGTTACTTAAGCGCAGAACAATGTTTACCTGTATTGAAAGGCATACAAACTTGTATATCTCGTACACAATAAATATATGGCAATAGTACATGCATGGCTATATTAGTGACGAAAATGCTAAGTTGAAGCATTACACATTCAGTGATACCCATAAGGCTTTGCAAACAAAGCCTTGCTCCATATTAAATAGTGGATGATGTAAACAAAACATTCTTATTATCCAATAACCAGAGGAGGAAGCTGTTAATCCACAAAATCTGCTTTTGTAGTCTACATTTTCAAATACAAGAAGGTAAAGAGCCAAAAACAAAAACTTGATCTGCAGGCTATTATCAACAGAAGAAATTGAATAATTTAGCAAGCAGGTGTCCAGAACCATTAGCCAGCTCCTGTGGAACTACACGTCCCAAGATCCCTTGCCTTGCACATGCTAGGGTTCTGAGACTTGTAGTTCTACTCTGATCTAGCTAGGATTGCTGGGACTTGTTGGTCCTTAGTGAACTAAGGGTTGGAATCCATACTTGCCAACATTCTTTATCTCCTCTCCTGGAGATCTTAGAGAAAGTCTGGCCAACCTGTGACTCTCCAGGTGTTGTGAAACTACGGGTCCCAGCATACTATGACTGCATGGTCATAGCTGATATTTGACAAAGCATGCTGGGATTCGTAGTTTTATAACACCTGGAGAACCACGGGTTAGCCAGGCCTGTCTTAGAGGGCAGATACAGATGACGTGAATTGCATCATTAAAGCCACAACCACAATGAATCATACTGTAGATCACCCCATTGTGAAGCAGGGCATGTGGTGCCATAATACTGTGATTTGCATTAAAATGAAGCATCAATCCCCTGTATCCCGGCTTCACAATGCTCCCCAATTTCACAAGGCTCCTGAACACTCTGGGAGTGTTAGCTAGTATGCTGTAAGTGACTTATGACTGAACCATGTGCTGGGTCCTGTATGCAGGGCATTAAATTCATTAAAATGTGCGACCTTTGAATTGTTGCTGTGATTGCATTTCGCTGTTTGTTTTATTTTCCTTGTTGGAACAACAAACTAAATTATTAAATACATTTTTAAAGAAAAAAAAAATCTCTTTTGCTTTTCTACATGTTTATATTTTGCACACTATGGGCTGGATCCAGACTTAAGTAAGTGCTAGAACTTAGTTACTCCTGATCTAAACCATGTTGATTTTCAACATAGTTTAGCCCAGGAGTAACTAATTTCAAGCACTTACTTAAGTACACTGCTCAAAAAAATAAAGGGAACACTAAAATAACACATCCTAGATCTGAATGAATGAAATATTCTTATTAAATACTTTGTTCTTTACATAGTTGAATGTGCTGACAACAAAATCACACAAAA
>WWET01004505.1:51702-74901 GCA_011038615.1 Limnodynastes dumerilii | reverse complement strand
AGGAGGCCGTAGTAGGGCAACAACCCAGCAGCAGGACCGCTACCTCCGCCTTTGTGCAAGGAGGAACAGGAGGAGCACAGCCAGAGCCCTGCAAAATGACCTCCAGCAGGCCACAAATGTGCATTGTCTGCTCAAACAGTCAGAAACAGACTCCATGAGGGTATTTGTGGCCATACTGCACGCAATTGGCAACGAATGCCTAAAATACACCGCCCACATCACGCAGTGCTGACTTACTGCGCAATGTGGGTGAAATAAGGTTTAATTAAATTGGAAACTGTTGTCCAATAAGACAGCAACATGGGGCTCGATTGAATCGGGGCCACGGATTCTTCAAGCTACAAATAAAATAATAATTGAAATACTTTACTCTGTATGCTCAGCCAGAGGCCTTGTGCAAGCCAAAGAAGGTGTGTCATGTACCAAGCAGAGGGGGCATGTATTGTACCAACCAGAGGAGGCATGCCTTGTACCTGCCAGAATAATAATGTCTTATGCTCAGCCATAGGAGGTGTGCCTTGTACCTGACAGAGGAAGCATGTCTAGTATCAGCCAGCGGATGCCAAAGGCATATTTTATACCAGCCAGAGGAGGTGTGTATTGTACCAGCCAGAGGAGACGTGCATTGTACCAACTAGAGGAGGTGTGTATTGTACCAGCCAGAGGAGGCGTGTCTTATACCAATAAGGAAAAGAAGAGCGCTTGGAGGTGGTTAATAAACAATAAAAACACAATTTATTATATAATAACATATAAATAATAAAACTTTCGGAAAGTAGCAATTATCCTGTGAGAGTGCACAGTAAAACCATTTTTAAACACAATGTATCGATATGTTGATTGAGCTAAAAGTCAGTAGGGACACTGTAGTGGGACAAAGCAGTGATAGAAATAAACTGATGGTAAGTCCTCAGGCTCAAGCAGACAGAGAAAATTGTATATCTCTCAGAAAGATCCTTGGCACATGGCCATATTGTGCAGAGATAATATGTAGCTGTATTGCCGCCCTCAGAGGGTTGCTGAGCGGGTGAATATAGATTATAAAAACTCACTTTTAGTGATGGGACCAAGTGGTGTGGTATCTGTGGAAGATAATGCCGTTTGCGGGCACCAGCCGATAGCGTGACTCTCACAGCATGCAGTGTTAGGGAGACGGGTCTCACTCGTCAGTGAGACAGACTGTGCTGATCGTAGTAGCTGTGCTCCCTCTCAGTAACGAAGCCGGTTTCAGGATGCCGCCGCCCACGCAATCAGGTCTGTAGCTCAGGTCCAATTTGGCAGTGTAAGACACTTGTGAGTGGGCCGGGAATGTGTGGCCGCTCGATTCACAGTAATCAGAGATGGAATGCTCGTTCTCCTTCCGCAATATCAGTGGATCAATTTGAAGCCCACTAAGCAGTCACAGGGAAAATAAACCTTGGATTCAAATAAGAGCTCTAACGCGTTTCTCCCAGAATAGGTTTCATCAGAGAGCAAGTAAGGGGTTGGATTTCATCTGACCCTTTAAATACTGGTATCACAGGTGTGCAATTATTTACGGATGATAGGTAAATAAGGAAGTAATAATAAGTAAAAAAATAAATAAAAACTTGTTTAAACAATACATAAAACATCTCTTATCCCGGTTTCAGTACCAATATAGTGCAAAATTATTAATATAGTAGTTATAAAAATATAATTTTAATCTAATAATATACAGTCAGCTCAAAGTAGATACCTTAGCAGTGCAATAGAACGTGAATGTTTTAAATGAGACCATACATATCACCAAAAAGCAATACAGATAGACATGGTGAGTCTATCACAAATATACAGATTTTATAATTAGATTAATGAATAAATAGCAATGTGTAATAATTTATGCATGATAGATATGAAGGTACCAGTAGTAAGTAAGGAATAACAGTGGCAGTAGATATAACTGGCAAAAGATAAATAATAAATCATCTATCCACTATCAATACAGATATTAATAAGAAAGGTTTTTATATGATTAAAATAATATAACGATCTTATAGTGGAGTTTAGTTATCACAAATACGTATGCAGATGCACAATTCAGCATTATGGGTTGATTCTGATATATGTTGATTTGGTTTTGATGGAATATAGGGAAATCAGTGCTAGAGATTTAAGGACACTAAAATATAGTCCCATCAGGAAGATACTCTTAACAATACTCAATTAATTTTATCTATCCTAACTGGCATTCCACCATTACCAAGAGGGATTATTTATTATGTATATTTTTTTATAATGATTTATTTTCATAGTTACATGTATATATACACACGTATTCTGGCTTAAGCTGGGCAATCACAGATATAGAGGAATATATATAACATATAGAGTATCCTTAATTAGGTCCCTAGTTGATGTACAGACAACATAAAAAGAGTTATTCAAAATATTCAAAATTCTTCATACACACTTAATGAATAGGGTTATAGTGTCAATTTTAAAGACTTCAGGGTCCAAAACAGCAGATAGAGGACCCAATGGGAACTTTTTACTTTAAATTTGCTATTAGCTTTGTTTTCTTATTGGTATTGTTTTAAACATATATGAGAACCTATTAATCCGTAGCAAACTAAAGCATGAAGAACAACATTAGTTTCTACACATAAATTACCTCTATAACTCAGATTTATAAGCCCCTGAAAGTCTACAGTAAGCATAAGGACAGGGAACATGTTTCAGAAAAAATAATAATCATGATATAGATATTTATATATCCAAGGACAATACATTTTAAAGAATATAATACTATATGTACAACCTTAATTAGAGTATACATATTATAGTAAGAAGAGCAATACCTCTATAGGATAATTGAGATATATTATGACTTTAATGATCCAAAAATGCATAATAACAATAAGGGTACAGATGTATATGGATATTCATATATCCCGTCTGTATAGCGATTCAATGGTCCAATTCAATGGAATCATTTAGTCCTTTGGGGAACATGGTTTCAAGTTTAAAAATCCAGTAGGATTCTCTCCTACATAAACAGAGGAACCTATCACCTTCTCTTTTTGTTTCTTGAATTACCTCTATTCCCTTGACACTGATACAATCGATGTTACCTTCATGTTTCTCATTGACATGTCTAGACAGGGAATGGGATTTGAGGTTCTTGATGACATTACGTCTATGTTCCAAGAATCTGACACACAGGGGTCTTGTGGTACGACCAATATACATCATGCCACAATTGCATGTGATTAAATATACCACATATTCTGTTTTACAATTGATGTAGCTCATTATGCCATATGACTTTCCATCTGTACCCTTAAAAGATTTATGGTTGGCATCTATAAAGCTACAGGTAATGCATTTAGAACTACCGCATTTATAGTTGCCAACCAATTTACTGGTAAGCCATTGATGATTAGTTGGTATGGAGCGTTTTAAGTGACTTTGTACCAATACACTCTTCAAATTTTGGGCTTTCTTAAACACAGTTCTGGGTTTGATCCACCCATAGTTTTTTAGGATGGGATGAAACTCCAGAATACTCGCATTATTATTAATAATTTTCTTTATTTCATGTGAGCTTGTGTTAAATTGGGTGACAAACAATAAGTCCTCTTGTCTTTTGTTTGGACTTTTGTTTTTATGTTGTATTAAATGTGATCTACCGTATTTGCCGGCATATAAGACGACTGGGCGTATAAGACGACCCCCCAACATTTCCACTCAAAATATAGAGTTTGTTATATACTCGCCGTATAAGACTACCCCCTCTTCCTCACACCTTCCACATACCAAATAAAAGGTAAAAGAACATCAGATTTGATTTCAACATGTTCATTTATATTCAAATGCTTATGACATGCAGGAAAACTGTCACAAGGCTGTATGTTATCAAACATGAACAGTAAACATAAAACAGTGCAAGTCTATTAAACGTAATTCACTAAAGACAACACACTCCTCTCCTCCTCAGCGCAAGCAACACTCCAAGTGGACCCTATGGATGGGTAGATGCTTCTCAGGAACACAGGCAGGCAGCCCACAACCCAGAGGGACTCTGGCAACACACTGTAGAAGACAAGAAGAAAAACAGCGGGCGCCACCTCCTCGTGTAAAACCTTTTTAATAGATCCGTAAATCAGAGATAAAATGATACTCACAAACATAGGAGTATGACAGGCACATCAAGAGTATAAACACTGGATCAGCAAAACCACGGGATAGGTAACATGTTCCTGTCTCCCTGTCTCCATGTCACTAGCAGCAGTCTGGTCTGCCCTTGAATCCATATTATGGATAGTACCAGTATTATAGTACCATGCCATATATTAATACCAAGTGACATACTGTATATTATGACCTGATAAGAGATTTGGATAGGTAGTATTTATCAAGGTATGCATAAGAAGGGGGGAGGGGGCGAGGAGAAAGTTGCAAAATGTATAAAAGTGTACCCCTGTGTGCTATTCATTGTCACCATTGTACGGCCACAGCGCGACCGCAGCGCCTCCGGCCCGCCCCTGCATCTCCCTGTGACCAGCACTAGTGCGCAAGTGCGCATGTGTGAGCTCTGCGAAGACAAGGGGCGGGCCGGAGCGCCGCTGCCTTCCGCCGAGCAGAACGGACCGGTCATGCCGAAAAGGCTGGCACCCCTGTCTCGCTGCTGATGCTCGCTGCGGCCGTGCTGGATACCACGCGATACTGGACGGTATGTAGAATGAGGTGGGCGGGCACTATGGGCATCGGGCGAGCAGCGGAAGGCCACTATGGGCAGCTATGTCTATCCCAACTGAAGTCGTCTTATACGCCGGCAAATACGGTGTGTATATATATATATATATAGTAAATTTGCAAAAAAGTGTCACTCCAAGACTTTGTAGCTCACAAAATAAAGATCAGACAATGCTGAATGTGTTCCAACGTTTCAGTTAGCGTTTATAACTTTCATCAGGGATAACAAATAAGTGCAACAATTACAAGTATTTATAACTTACCCCACCAGTGAAGAATCAACATGGTCTGTTTGCCTCGCTGTGGGAACGGCGCGACGGGGCCAGGAACGGGCGCCAGAGACGCGCATCACTGCCCCGGGTACCACCCACCTGTAGCGATGGCAACAGAGAAACAAATTAAACATTAAAAATAAGAGAGTAAGAAAGTGCTGTCCAAACCAAACACCACAATAAATGTATAAAGCAACAATGGGGAATGCATACTAACAGTTCCTACATATACGAATAAGTAGTAAAGATGCATAGCAATACAGGTAATGGCTACCTAATGGCAAATGCTTTAGAATACATGGAGGTTTAAGAAAGAAAGGGACAAGATTCTTAGGCCACATATAATCAAAGGAAACGAAGTATAGATCTGCAATTATAATGTAAACTGGAAAAGTGGTGACAATAAAAGAGCTGTGTTGGATGATTTGGTGTGTTTAAAGGAAACGTAGGTCTATTATCAAGAGTGATATAATTAAAGATGTACAAAAGGAATGTACCTGTGAGAACTGCTAAGTATGAGGCAAGGTACCGGGCAAGGACAGAACTGGGGCACTCAAGAAAGCAAGAAGAAATGTAGCACAAGGCAAGAGGAGAAAAGAAACAGGCACAGAGACACTAGGAACTAGAAGCTATGACCAGCACATGCTATTTGCACTGGAGGCTATTTAAAAAACACTCCCCCAATAGCTGTGGAAGCCAGACACACCTCCAGGGACAATTAACCTGCAGCTGGGAGAAAATCAGACTCACAGAACTTTGCAAGAAATTAACACACACTCTGTCAGGATAAACCTGCAGAGTGTAACACTGATGACGTTTCTCCTTCCCAAATAAAAAACAAATCATCAATAAAGCGACTGTATGTGACCAGGTACGCCCCAAATGGGCCTTGCCAGATAAGATCTTTCTCTAGCTTGCCCATATACAAGTTGGCATAGCTAGGAGTGAACCTGGTCCCCATAGCGGTCCCCTTGAGCTGTAAATAATAACACCCATGAAAAGTGAAAAAATTATTGTGTAAAATAAAAGTGACAGCTTCAACTAAAAAGTGTCTAAGATCATCAGAGATCTGTGTATCTAAATGAAGCACCTCGTTAATAACTCCTATACCCTTAGTGTGTGGTATATTAGAATACAATGACTCCACATCACACGTCACAAGAAGGTTGTCACGCCACTGAATGTCCGACAGAAGGGAAAGGAAATGCGTGGTGTCCTTAATATATGACCTTAAGCTAGATACATATGGCTGAAGATAACAGTCTATGAAATGAGATAGGTTACAAGTCAAGGACCCAACCCCTGAGATAATAGGTCTACCTGGGGGGTTGGTCCTTGACCTGTGAACCTTTGGTAAATAATAAAAAGTTGGCATAACGGGATGTTTTACATTAAAAAAATCTAAAGTACTTTTGGAAATAATACCGGCATCTTTAGCTGTTTCTATTAAATGAATATATTTTCGTTGAGTATTTTGATTTGGATTGTTCTCTGGTTTCCTGTAGAAATCGGTATTATTTAATTGTCTATGGGATTCTTTTATATAGTCAAGTCTATCAAGGACAACCACGCCTTCCCCTTATCTGCCGGCTTGATAATGATGTTATGGTTATCTTGTAGCTCTCTGAGGGCTGTTCTCTCATCACTGGTTAGGTTATCCTTAAGGGGTTGCTTGTCTACCCGCTCACATAATGCTCTAAAATCAGAGAGTCTTCTGATAGAGGGCTTCTATGCAGTTGTTTTCATATTGCAATGGATAAAATTTTGACACATTTTTTGGAATTTTAACAATCTTTGTGGTTGTATTAACCTGTTCTAAACATAGATCTACAGATTCCTCCTGTAGGCAGACAAGATCATGAAGAGCACCAGCATCTTCCATGTCTAGAGTATGCTGTCCAGGATAGGAATGCAGTTAAGGGGTTGACTGTAAGGCAAAATATTTTTTTCTACAAATATTTCTTGTAAATTTATTAAGGTCTATGAAAAGATTAAACAGATTTGGTTTGACTTCAGGGGCGAATTTGAGGCCCTTAAGTAGCAATTTGGATTCCTGTGTGGTAAGTGGATATGTTGAAAGGTTAAATATGTTTTTAAATACAGTTTTTAATGTACCCTGATATTTTTGTGAGGTGTGTTTGGAGTTACCTCCTCTACATCCTCTTCTACTTCCTCCCTTGTCCTTTTTGTGGTTTTTGTTGATAAGGTTTGAAACCGATTTAAGTAGCAGCTGGAGTGTAGTTAGTATTTTATCTGAGATTCTAACTTATTTTTCTTTATTATTTTTCTTTTTTCGTGTCTTATACCAGCCTGAGGAGGCATGTCTTATACCAGTCAGAGGAGGCGTGTCTTATACCAGCCAGAGGAGGTGTGTCTTGTACCAGCCAGAAGAGGTGTGTATTGTACCAGCCAGAGGAGGCGTGTATTGTACCAGCCAGAGGAGGCGCGCCTTGTACCAACCAGAGCAGTTGTGTATTGTACCAGCCAAGGGAGTTGTGTATTGTACCAGCCAGAAGAGGTGTGCCTTGTACCAACTAGAGGAGGCGTGCCTTGTACCAACCAGGAGTTGTGTGTTGTACCAACCAGAGGAGTTGTGTATTGTACCAGCCAGAGGAGACGTGTATTGTACCAGTCGGAGGAGGCGTGTGTTGTACCAGCCAGAGGAGGCGTGCCTTGTACCAATCAGAGCAATTGTGTATTGTACCAGCCAAGGGATTTGTGTATTGTACCAGCCAGAGGAGGCGTGTATTGTACCAGCCAGAGGAGGCGTGTATTGTACCAGCCAGAGGAGGCATTTATTGTACCAGCCAGAGGTGTGTCTTACGCTAAGCCATAGCCATGTCTTATGCTAAGCTGAAGTAGGCATTTAAAATAAAATAAGTTAATTCATCAAAACTAGCTGACTGAAATAGAAAATTAATCACAAGGGGCTGGATCCAGACTTAAGTGCTTGAAATTAGTTACTCCTGGGCTAAACCATGTTGATTGCAGGGGAGTCATATTTCATCTGTTGCAAACAGTTTAGAGATGAGAGGTGATGTTTCCTATCTCAAATCTAAATAACAGTGTGATAGTAAAGCTGGTCAGTATCTGTGTGCAGTAACCAATTCAAAGATATATCCCTGCATGCAATTAACTTGATTACCCTGCAATCAACATGGTTTAGCCCAGGAGTAACTAATTTCAAGCACTTACCTAAGTCTGGATCCAGCCCAAGGTCTGGATTTTACCTGCTAGGGTGCTGCTACTCTGTCCAGGCTAGGTTTGCTAATGTACATTACTGGTTCAATTAAAAAAAATGATCTGCAAAAATTGTATCTAGGACCAGATATTGTATTTACAATGCACCCTCCCTGACTACATATATAAAAGAGATATAAGCTAGTTTTTCTCGTTTTCGGGTGTAGGAACATGGAAACCACACTAACAGCAGTCAGTGTGCCAACATGGCCGCTCTGCGTGACGTCACGTCAGGTGTGTAAAGATGTTCGCCGAGCTCACCATTTCCGGGTGTGTGCAAATGGCGGCTTCCTTTGCATACGGAGGACTGGATGGAGAGCACTTCCGGGGCGGGAGGTTTGTTCGCGGTATCTTCTCGGGAGCCGTGGAGATATCCAAATATTGTATGTACGTGGCGCTTGGTTCGCTGTCAGCGTGTGTGTGCTGGGTGTATGGTGCATGTTACTGGGAGCTGTTTATTCACTGTTATACAGAGCTCTCTACATCTGTCTGATGATTAGCATTGTCCTGCACGCTAATGCTGCACAGCACAATGTTATACGAAACTGATCACTCTAATACATTTACATACATTGTATTATACACTTTAATATCAGCTATACCCCATACTCCTTATCTGTCATATGACATTGCTCTATACACTAATATCTGATATACCCCATACTATATTATATAACACTGCCCTATACACTATAACTTCAGTTATACTCCTTATATGTTAGAGTGTGCAGGACAATGCTATACCCCATACTTCTAATATTTTATATAACATTGCCCTATACCCCCTAATGTTCTATACCATTGCACTGGTCACTGTGACATATTTACTAACAATACCCTATATACTCTAATACCTGCTATACCCCAAAACTGTACACACTCCTAAAATGTTACAAAACATTGTCCTGCACACTCTAATACTGCAGTATCAACTATTACATGAGGTTGTATGATGTTGTTTTGTCCATTATAATTGTTGTACTCTTTAATATAAGTTACATAACATTGTCTTGCACACTCTGTTATATGACATTGCATTTATCACTGTAATGTTTTTTATCATTGCTCTATGCGCTCTAATACCTTATATACCCCAAAGCGGTGCACAATCCTGATATGGTATAACATTGTCCTGCATGCTGCAATACTGCACTGTTACATTAGGGTGTACTCTGTAATGTTATATACCGGTAACATTGTCCTGCATGCTGCAATACTACACTATTACATTGGGGCATACTCTGTAATGTTATATACCATTGTCATGCATGCTGCAATACTGCACTATTACATTGGGGTGTACTTTGTAATGTTATATAACATTGCCTGGCATGCTGCAACACTGCACTATTACATTAGGGTGCACTCTCTAATGTTCTATATCATTGTCCTGAATGCTGCACTATTACATTAGGATGCGCTCTATCATTGCTCTATATGCTCTAATACCTTATATATCCTAAAACGGTGCACACTCCTGATAAGGTATAACATTTTCCTGCATGCTGCAATACTGCACTGTTACATTATATAACATTGCCTTGCCCATTATGATTGTGCTGTACTCTTTAATATAAGTTCTAAAACTTTGACCTGTACACTCTTAAAATGGCACTGTAGTCTATGAACTGCATTCTTATATAACTTATGGCCTGAACATTCGCTAATACTGCACTGATCACTGTAATATTGCATTGTACTCTATAAACACCATAGTATTGTACAGTATAATATTGCAACTCATCGGGTTCTCTGACATGATTTTTAACTACTACTTGACAATACATTATATGCTATAATATAGTATTTTTATCTACCAGACACACAGGGTAATTATATCTCTTCCAGAAGCCCCGTCCTTACATTTGTGTTATTTGTTGACTGCACTCTTTTATCAGTCTGTATATTCTAATCTAGTATATAATGATTCCAAGGAGATTTGAAAACTTGCATCTGGTTAAGCTATATGGCAATGTGAGGGGAATTAAAGTGGTTTATTGACGTCAGACATTGCTTACATGCAATGGGCCTGATTCAATTGCCTGCGAAAACAGGGGAAAAGCGCAAAGTGCGCCAATTCCCGTCCATTACGGTAAGAAAAAAATGTTTGAGGTGCGCATAAAAATACGCAATGTAAATTCGCAGAAATAACAGCAGTCAGGGATCGTGGGCAATTAAAGCAGGCCCAATGGTCTTTATTTTCACATTGGTGTCTCTTGTAGATTAAAGTGGTTGGGCCAAAGTGCATTCTTGCTCCTTATAGCAGGATTCCTCTGAGGCTCGTAAACCTTTTTTATTTTACATAATACTGAGATTTCCTACAGTTGTAATTATGACGTATGGAGAATACAGCTTTGTTATTATGAAGTAAGACAGCAATAGCGCGTTTCAGTGGTTTTGAAAGTTCACTGGCTAAACTTCTAAATGAACCTAAAAATCCATCCTCTTAAGAATGAGATATCCCTTCTGTATTTACTGCAAACTTTATACATCAAGGTTTAATGTTCGTGTCCTAACTTGTATATCATAGGACGGTAGTTGAACTTACAAAGACTTTGCATAAGCTCATATGCTTGTATATTGCATGACTGGTCTTGTACTTAAAATTAAGCCATATATGAATTAATTATTGTCTCTGACATTGTTTAATGTAATGATGAATGTTTTGTAATAAACAAAATTAAACAAAATAAACAAAATGCAGGCCACCTTTTGAGGCTTATTCTGTTTTTTTGCCGCCGCGTAATGGATTGTAACCTATGTTGGTCAGAGTAATATTGCTTTTGATATATAATTGTTTTGACTGCTTCCTGGCATTTACTTTGAGGGGCATTTAATGTCCTTTAGTGCAAGTCAATGCAATGGATGGAAAATAGAAATTTGGCCTAAAAAGCCGTGATACATTTACATTGAAACATACACCTATGAAAAGTGACTTCCTTCAAAATGGCATTCTCAAATTGACACCATGTTAACACAGTCCATATTAACTTTGTGATCTGTCTTAGTTTTTCATAATCATAATAACATCTGATCAGTCTTCCAGAGTGATAAAAGAAAATAAGAAGAAATCAGGTGGAAAGTTACATCTGAGCAAAGTCATGTGGAATTCAAGCGGAGGAAAATTTAATCTGTTGCAAACTCAGTTAGAATTGACAAGTAATGCTTCATAGTCCAAGGGCTAGATTTACTCAACTGTGGAAAAGGAAAAGTGGAGATGTTGCCCATAGCAACCATTCTGATTCTAGCTAACCTTATCTAGTATGTAAAAACAGAATGGAAGTTGCTCAATCAATTTATAATTATATGTTAAACAGGTGCGTGAAAGGCAGGGGGTTAATCTGCTTGCCACAGAAACAAAAGGAAAGAAAAGCCCCAGCACACTGCCATAAACCAGTAACAATCTTATCTAGTATGTGATAGGAAAGTGAGAGCTAGAATCTGATTGGTTGCCATGGGCAACATCTCCACTTTTATTTTTCTGCAGTTTAGTAAATCTAGCCCTAATTCTAGATAACCATGTAAAAGTAATGCTGTTCAGTGTCTGTACAATAAGTAAAAGTAAAGTATTTTCCCTGCATGCAAAGAATAAAATTCATGTGACCTCTCCTGAAATTTAACATGGTTTTGCCCAGGTGTAACTTTCCTCCTGATTTTTCTCTTCTTAAACTCCATGTGATCCACAATTATTAGTGATTTTGTTTATGTATCCCTTTTAATTGTATGTTTAAACTATTTTGTTTTCTAGTGGGCATGCATTGGCACCTATTGGTACAGCAAAGCAAAAGATCGGCAAGAGGGGCCCTATTCTGAAATAGGTTTTTTTTTGTGAATTGTCCTCGCAAGGGAAACCAAGTTTCAAGAAAAAATGCCAGAGATCAAATTAAAACATGTTGTTTCCTGCAGTAGTGCGGACACTGTGAGTATAATATTAATGTACAGCCTTAACTTTCTAATGATTTAGTAATGATGGGCCTGATCCAGACTTAATAACAGCCAATTTACGCACGTAAATCTGGCTGTGGGAATGCACTGTGCAAGGCAGTTGTTACTCATCGTAACTCCGTATGAATTGGCGTGACATCTCTATGCAAGCTGAAAATACGCATTGTGGGAGGAGGGAGGCATTTAAATTGCACAGTGTGGGCTTGGATAGGCACTTATGTTTGACAAAGCATTACGTACGACCAGAGATGCGCAAGGAAACTTAAGACAGGGTTCTGAACACGGAAGTCAGCTAAGTTACGTACATGCGGGGGTGCATTCTATCTTAGTAGTGTGTAAATTAAGTACACTTGTGGATCTATGGATCTAACATCTGGAACAGGCTTGTTTTATCCTTTGGCTAGAAATACTCCTTAAAAAATGCTTTGAGGAGTATATTTACTCCAGCGAGGAAAAACAAAAGTGTAGCACGGCCACTGATAATTCTGCCACGTTTGGAAATTACGCACCAATGTCTGTCCTGTGGCTTGGACCCATTAATAACCCTGACGAGCAATGATAAAACATTACAATAGTTTCATTAATTTTGGTAAAACCTGTAGATAGAAAAATGTAATGCGCTTATGACATTGCTTTTACAAGACATTGTATCTGTGTATCATTTACTGTACATTTTTAATGGTATGCAAAAACATATTCTGGATTATTTTGCCGATGATGAGTTGCAGCAATTTTAAAGTTGTATTACCGAGTATTCGAAAACCTGCAATAAGGCTTGTGTCCCGCTCGTTTTTGGATATGTCAAACCCATATCTTTCAGTCAGTTTACAGTCTTTATGTGCTAAGATCTTCATTTTACAACGTAATAGTTTATGCAGTGTTGCTTGTGGTTCTCGTGTTCTCATTATGCAGCCAGGGCATCTGCTGGTTACACTCCAGTACGAGAGTCTAATTGCCAAAAATGGGACTTCCGAAAGTCCCATTTTCGAATACTTGCCGCTTTCTACTTTTTTTTTGTGAATGGGTGAGTATGCTGTTTGGCACACTTTACCCATTCACTTTTGCAATTACCATTATCCTTCCACCGTCTGCGATATCCCTCCGCCACACCTCTGTCGCTGTTATCACTGGACCAGGAACAGGTGAGTAAACTATCTGTGCAGGTTAGGATTAGGGTTGGGGTCAGGCTGCAGGGGAGGGTGGGTTAGGGTCAGGCTTACCAGGAAAGGAGCATTAGGGTAGTGAGAGGGGAGGGTTAGGGTTAGAATTAGACAAGGGACTATTTTTACTTACCATTTAGCTGAACAGAGCTTTCGGAGGTCTCGTCAGGTACCGCACAAAGTTTTCTAGCTGGGGAATGGTTTTACCTTCTTTAAGATTTGAAAACCATTGCTTTGGGAAACATGCAATGGCTGGGAGAAGTCTGATTTTTCGAAACGTGGACCCACACCCGACATCTGCAGGGACCTATCCCTAGTTGTATTGACATAAGAATGCAGTTCTGTTCCTCCTATAAACAAACTTTTGTCTTCTAGACTCACACAGCAGAGAACCTGTTGAAACCTGACACGTACCGTAAGTGGAAAGCCAAACAAGCCGGGGAGAAGCAAGTCTCAGTCATCCTGCAGGTAGGGAACAGAGAACAGGGCATATGAAGCCCCCTAGGGGGAGTTTTATGTCTGCAGGGCCATGTACAGCTGGATACACACTATAACATTTTACAAGATGCAATATATGTAATGATATTACCACCGACTGGAAGTCCTGATGTGAATGCCTATGTGTACATACACACTGACATGATTTGCCAGCGGCTCTGTGTATGTACTGTTATTATGCATGCACACAAAGTTGGCGACAGTGGCCTGTATTCAGAGTACCGGATGTATAACATATATGTCTGGTGTTTAGCGATGTTTACTACTGCGCATGCGTAGTCATTTTTTTTAACGTAATCTACTTACCTTTTTCTTACATAAGAGAAATAATCCGTAGATTACGTTATAAAATGACTCTGAATATGGGCCAGTATCTGCAGAATGATTGCTGTGAGTGTGTACTCAGTTAGAATTGGAACAGTGTTATTTCGTTGATTGGGAAAATTAAATAAATTGCAACATGCTTTAAGAAGATAACACCTGATTTTTGGAACATTCCTGTTTATCATGTGTCCGGCACAATAATTGAGTGATGATACTGTACTGTGTACCCAGCTACATTTGTAAAAGAGCAATTTTAGGCGAAGAATATTTTTATTACGGGCTGGAAGGACACCTGGGGCTAGATTTACTAAACTGAGAAAACAAAAAGTGGAGATGTGGCCCATAACAAGCAATGAGATTCTAGCAGACATTCTCTAGTGTGCAATAGGAAAGTGAGAGCTAGAATCTGATTTCTTGCTATAGGCAACATCTTTTTTTTTTTTAATTTTTTCACCTTTGAGACATTTATTAAATTTAGCTTTAGGTCTGCTGATCTTTGTGCTAGTAGTATTTAAAACTGCGATCGACAGAAGCATATTGTTTGTCAACTGCTTAAATTTGCACTTGGACTGAATTAGTCTGTTTCTTTAAAAATGTATTTATTTATTCTTGTTTTCTATGAGAGAGCAGCTTATAACATTCACAAATACTATGCAGCCATTTCAAATCATGTCAGATTGTATCTTTTTATAAATATTGCTTGCAGTATCAATAAAATACTTACTTTAATACTGATTTTTAAGTACATCAAGGAATTTAAGTTAACCTCATATTATGTATGATTGAGCCATAGTTTAACATTGCATATTTCAGTAAATGGATTGGGCAACCAGACAATTGGCCACTTTTTCTGTCTTTTGCGTCATTGATAAGAGAACAGTGGCTTGTATGAAATCTTCTCATAAAACGTACAATTGTCTGTATAGTGTAGTTGCCTTATAAAAGGTAATGATGCATAATGTAAACTTATTTATTTATTAATGATTATTTTCTTTCTCCTATGCAAGTGATTTCAATGTTTGCATCTTCAGCATTCTTGGAAACCTTTCTTTTGTACTTCAGTGTGTCTTAAGGCTTTATAAAATGATATTAATATCTAGATTGTACATATCCTGGACTACATTCCACTGATCCTAAATAACACTGATTCCCATTTAACATCTTGGAAGTTCAACTCTATATACCCTATAATTAATTTTTTAAAGGTTGGCGCACTGTTATTTTGAAGATCAAGATTCAAGGATTTTTACACTCCATATTTTTCTAAAGACTATGAGTTGCTCATATTTTACTATGAACTTTCAAACCCCTTTAGCAGGGTGAGAGACTCATGGGCCAATACCTCATGAGTATTTAGATACTTTTAGATACTACTGATATTTGAACATTTTGTTTGTATATTATTATTATGAATTGTTGTGTTTATTAATCTGGTACCAGATCTGTTAATGAATTCGTTGTCTTTTATTAATTAAATTATTTGGAAGGTTTTATTAGTATATTAAAATTTATATAGGTTCAATTATTCATTTGGGTCTCACCTGACAGCGCTGGTTATTTCTTTTTATACTTGCTTTTGTCTAAATTAGGGACTTACCATCCCTTTACCTAGCAGCGTCTAGTGTGACTTCCTTATTTGTATATATTTTTTTTTGCTTAAGTGTCTTCCTAGCGCCAACGTTTGGTGCCTTGTTTTTTCCACCGTTCATAAAATGTCTGTTGTGTGTATTATTGTGTACATAGGTGGAGGTTGTGTTTATGCTTTGTTAACATACACACTATTTGATGTACAGTTTTCCACCTGTACTTAGAAAAGGTGTTCATCTTTTTCTGCTGCAGTTTGAGAAGGAGGATCAGATCCACAGCATTGACATTGGAAATGAAGGTTCTGCTTTTGTGGAGGTGCTGGTCGGGCATTCAACGTCTGTTAGCGAGCAGGAATATGAGGTGAGTATAGAAAGTTGTCGTGGGTGTTTAGATAATTTAGTAGACTGACATGATTTCAGCCCTGGGAAATCGTATGACTAAGCCTATCTTCTTGCAAACTAGACTATTGTGTAAGTCCAGTTTCCTAAAGCATTAGATAACTGTATAGGATGCTTCCCTTATCTGTAAAGAGTACATATAAGTGATGTTATGTACGCCATTCTATTATTCCCTCACTTAAACTGTCTATACGGTAGACTAATTATCGGGCTGATCATCTAATTATCGGGTAATTGGAGCAGTTATCGCTCTAGTTTGTGGGAAAGATTAATTTTTAAATTATTTTTATTTTATTGTTTGGCTCTCCAAGCTACTATTGGCCCCCAGCTAACGATATTTTTGTGGTGCCTGGTGTTAATAAGCATGTGCACCTTCCATTCCCTATGTCTTCAGAGCTTTCATTAGTATATCAGCCAGCCAAGGCTAGCTGCATAGGTCTCCTGTCGCGATTGACAGGAGGCCCAGCCAGTCAGTGCACAGACTGCAGCCAGCCAATAGGCAAGTTGCATGGGTCTCCTGCCGGTATTATTGGACCCAAAAGAAGAAATGTGCGGCATCGATATCGTTTATTGGCCTGCTCCTGCTTGGAGCATTAAGTGCTTTAGTGTATTCCCAGCTTTAGCCCACACTTTAGTCCACTTCATCTGAGAAGATGAAAAATTAAATGTTAGAGGTAAATATAGCCATGACTAGGCTGAAATACGCTATGTTAAAAGCAGTTTCATAAAAATAAAATTTAGTCTGTAATTTTCTGTCCTTTAGGGAGAGGTAATATATTATAGTAGGATGTACGCAGTTCACAAGGATGTGTACAAGTGTGTTATGGGGTTGTTTTACATTGGAGTTGTTGGGGTGTTGGCATGTCCTGCTATGTTAAGAGCTATAGAGCTTGGCCTATTGATATTGCCCACTGGGTGTGGGTCACCGTTAAGGACGGGCCGAACTTGCTGGGAAATCGATTGTGCGTCTACGAGGCAATGCAATCGATCCCTGGCAGAGTGCAGACACTGCGCTGAAAGGCGAGTTTAATTCTGTTCTGAACCCTAACCCTAAGACTCCCATCCCCGTATACGGTAGACTAATTATCGGGCTGATCATCTAATTATCGGGTAATTGGAGCAGTTATCGCTCTAGTTTGTGGGAAAATGAATTTTTTAATTTGTTATTTTATTGTTTGGCTCTCCAAGCTACTATTGGCCCCCAGCTAACGATATTTTTGTGGTGCCTGGTGTTAATAAGCATGTGCACCTTCCATTCCCTATGTCTTCAGAGCTTTCATTAGTATATCAGCCAGCCAAGGCTAGCTGCATAGGTCTCCTGTCGCGATTGACAGGAGGCCCAGCCAGTCAGTGCACAGACTGCAGCCAGCCAATAGGCAAGTTGCATGGGTCTCCTGCCAGTATAATTGGACCCAAAAGAAGAAATGTGCGGCATCGATATCGTTTATTGGCCCGCTCCTGCTGGGAGCATTAAGCGCTTTAGTGTATTCCCAGCTTTAGCCCACACTTTAGTCCACTTCATCTGAGAAGATGAAAAATTTAATGTTAAAGTTAAATATAGCCATGACTAGGCTGAAATACGCTATGTTAAAAGCAGTTTCATAAAAATAAAATTTAGTCTGTCCTGTCCTGTCCTTTAGGGAGAGGTAATATATTATAGTAGGATGTATGCAGTTCACAAGGATGTGTACAAGTGTGTTATGGGGTTGTTTTACATTTGAGTTGTTGGGGTGTTGGCATGTCCTGTTATGTTAAGAGCTATAGAGCTTGGCCTATTGATATTGCCCACTGGGTGTGGGTCACCATTAAGGACGGGCCGAACTTGCTGGAAAATCGATTGTGTGTCGACGAGGCAATGCAATCAATCCCTGTGCTAAAAGGCGAGTTTAATTCTGTTCTCAACCCTAACCCTAAGACTCCCATCGCCGCAGCCTGACCCTAAGACTCCCCTTTCCGCAAGCCTGACCCTAAGACTCCCATCGCCGCAGCCTGACCCTAAGACTCCCATCGCCGCAGCCTGACCCTAAGACTCCCATCCCATGACCCTAACCCTCCCTTCCCCAGAGCCTAAGCCTAAAAGTCCCTGGAAAAGTTACTCACCTCTCTGGAGGGTTCTATTTCTAAAAGCTCCTTTTCTTCCCGGCATCTCTGTCCCTCGCCCACTTTTGTCTTTTATGATATAGTCAAGGTGCCATGCATCACCAACGTGATTGTGTGTTTCTCTGAGCAGGTGATCCTGGGAATGTCATCTTTCATGTCACCGAGCGAGAGCAAGAGTGGCACTAACCTGAATCGCTTACGAATGTTTGGGCCGGACAAGCTGGTGAAGACTGCAGCGGAGAAGAAGTGGGATCGAGTGAAGATAGTTTGCACTCAGCCATACACCAAAGTAAGCAGCGTCCTCTCAACTTCCTCTCCATTCTCTTTCTTATGCTTCCTTTTAGACATCACGCTCATTAACAACTGGAGGCAAAGTTGCTAATTCTTGTATATAGAATGATGATGTTGTCCATAGCAATCAATTGGATGCTGCCTCTTTTCTGGTTAGCGGTTATCTATGGGCAATATCTCCATATTTAAGTTTACAATTTACTGGATGGAGGTCTGTTTAATGATTGCGTTAAAGAGGCACTGAATAAACATCATGTTGATAAATGAGCATCAAGGAAGAAGAGTGGTTTAAAGCACATCCAAAACCTCAAAGCTTTTCATATGACTGTGAAATATGTTCTATCTTGGTTGGTCTTTCACTTTACGTGTTCTTTAGTTTTTTTGTCTCTTAATTTTAAGTTCCTGACAGGTGTCACTATTGAGCCAGTCTGGACAATCGGTGTTTCTCTAAGCGCTTTGACAGTGTTGTCATAGCTGATATATGGCAAAGCATTCTGGGACTAGTTTTACAACACCTGGAGAGCCACGGGTTGTACAGCTGTAGTGGATTGTTTTGGCTGACTATGCTTTGGTCCTCCGTTGTGCAGCTTGTACAGAACTTAATTATATTATAGTACCTTGATGGGCCAATTCTAGAGCTGTGTTCTCCACCTAAGTAGTGGCAAATCTCATTAGCAAAAAAGTGCAGACAGTATGCTGGGAAGATCTGAGTATAGACACAGAATGTGTTTTTGCTGATTGGCTTTTTGCTCTCTTAAAACCTTTAATTTCCATATTCTCTTTGTACGTTTATAAAACCAATTCTCCATTGATGCATTAATTTAATCCTCATCAGGTAGAGGCATTGTGTGATTTCTTTCCTCATTCCATCTCTCGTCGTTTACCCCCCACTCCAACTTTTTTTTTCTATTTGTGATTAGAGATTTAACTAACTCCTAATTTATACCTATTCTTAATATGCGCATCTACAGTTATGTGCAATTGATTTAATATTAAATATTTGTATCTTTCCTGGAAAATGTTCAAGAAAAAAATAAAAATGAGTTGCTATAAATTTTCTGAAAATAAAATCAATCTCCTGACAGTAATTGTGACACAATGATTGCTCTCTTTCCACCTCTACACAGAACCTGGCGTATGGACTTTCATTTATTCGTTTCCACTCCCCGCCAGACAAAGATGACCCTCCTCTTTCCTCCCCGGTAAGTTTATTTGATTTAAAGTTTGTGTTATTCAGAGATCCGTTGTGTAATGCAGTACAAAGATGTCCCAGATTTTGTGTTACGGATGTGTCCTCTTGGTTGAACGTATACATGGTGTGACCTGGGATTAACTTTTCTTGTTCATGCTAAACCTATCTGTCTGAGTATGCATCCATGCACATATATTAATGTTAATATTAAATCCTGATATTAACAAATATATTAAGATGCATTCATGATGGGTGAAGAGGGCAAATCACATATTCAATAAGCCTGCCCTGTCACCTGATGTGTTCTTTCTTGGCCAGTCAGGTATCCCTCTGTCATGTTTTAACTACCTCTCCACTGTGATGCTGCTCTCACCAGTGTGATTGTGTTCTGTGCAGCTTCTAAAGCGTAACTGTCACACCGCTATAGTTATGAAGCCATTATTTATACAGAGAATGTCAGAAGACTTTTCTAGTATGTATCTTGTACAAAGTGATGAAAGACGGTGACTGACATAAAGAGTTCTTTGACTGCTACATGATTCGGGTTGTGTGAAATGGTGGCAGGGTCTTTTGTACTAAAGCATCCAGATCACCATCTTCTCTTGCATAATAATCTATGATTGCTCTCTGCAGAAAGTGACCAAGTTGGGCCAGTTTAAGGTCAAGGAGGAGGACGGCTCATCACCCTCTATGCGTCCCGGAAGTCTCTTTTTCAGTCGTACAAACAAAACTGATGTGACGCCACCAAAAGGTAGATCCCATTTGTCTTATCGCAGATGACTGCATTTCTTTTCATTTTCACCTGATCTCATAAGCAGGATAATAAGACAGCATCTACTAACAGACAATGTTAATATCAATGGGTCTGATTCACACTTAAGAAGCTTCTGCTTCTTAAGTGCGTATTTTGCTGAAATGACCTACTACGCATGCATAGTAAGTCATTTACGCTGTCTACGTAGAAGGTCGGTAAGTAGATAGCGTCTTTATAGACCGCACAGAGTACTTTAGGTAGAAAGGGGTGGTGAGGAAAAGGGGGGAGGGGGGTAGAGGCAATGGCCATAAGATAGGCCTATGGTACTCGGAAGTGCCATAAGGTGCCTAAAAACGGGGCATGTCAGGGGCTGGAAGAGTGGGTTAGGTGCCTGCGCCTATCTCACTCTTAACTGTGAATCAGGTCCAATGTTGCTCACAAACAATAGTCCGGGAGTGAGACGTCAAGCGATTACTGTTATCTATTTAAGACATTGGGATTTGGAATAGAACAGAATTTGGGAAGAAAGGGCTGGATCCCGACTTAAGTACTTAAGTGCTTGAAATGAGTTACTCCTGGGCTAAACCATGTTGATTGCAGGGGGAGTCATATTGCATCTGTTGCAAACAGTATAGAGGTGAGAGGTGATGTTTCCTATCCCAAGTCTAACAGTGTGATAGTAACGCTGGTCAGTACCTGCCCAAAGTCACTAATGTTTTCTTAAACCTGCTCATTTTCCTGTTCTCAGCTTCGCAGACCTCACAAAGTTATGCATCGGTTGCATTACAGAGTACCAGTAACACAGACAGCACAGCTGAGAAACAGAAAACCTCACCCAGCAGCACGCCGTCAAAGGTAAAGTGACTCCGCCTTCCATTGCAGTGCCTTAATCCAGTTTAAAACCAGTCACACAGGCACCATGGTGGTAGATCAGCCACTGAGACACATCCTCTTTGGGGTCTCTTCTCATCTATATTTATTACAAAGTTTGCTCAGAAGTGAAGATATTCCATTTTGCAGTGAAGTGAAATTGGACGGGTAGAGGGGTGGGTGTGCAGCTGTTCCATAGCTACCCAGTCTGTTCCTGCGCGATATAAAAGACTAGGGGCCAGATTTACTAAGATGTGATTTTTTAAACAGTGGAGAGTTTGGCCATAGCAACCAATCAGATTCTAGATCTTATTTAACTATGGCATTCTAGAGAATGTCAGCTAGAATCTGATTGGTTGCTATGGGCAAACTCTCCACTGTTTCAAAACTCACAGCTTAGTAAATCTGGCCCTAGGTGACTTCAGGCTGTTTCTTCTGCAGCCTTGCCAGCCTGTTCCACTTACTGTGTTAAGGGTTGACCAACATCTCTATACCACATAAACACCTGAGGTTTTTCTTTTAGCAGACTGTTTTTCATGACTTCTATCTTTAGGAGCCTTCCTCCAGTAAAAGGAAATTTGAGTTCAGTAAAGAGTCCTCCAGTCGCCCTCCTGCTAAGGTATCTCCGTCCCATTCCAAAGAGAGCAGCTCGCAGCCAGCACCAAAGAAAATAAAAGGTAACGACCAGTCGCTTATTTTCACAGAATTGCCAGAGCAGCTTTACCTGACTGACCAAACTTAATCGGCTTCTTCGATGCATTTATTTGAGTAGGTGTTTGCTAGTGTTCATAGATTACCAGGTAAGCAGCGTTCTAAGCACAGTGTGTGTGTTTTTTTAAGCTGAACCCCAGGCTGATACTCCTGCAAAGAAGACTCCAACAGAGAAAGCTGTTCACAAGAAGACGCCTTCCAGTCCTCAGCCGGTAGAGATGAATCGGATCTTACAAGGGACGGTGTTTGTGCTAAGCGGATTCCAGAACCCGTTCCGATCTGAGCTGAGGGACAAAGCCCTGGAAATGGGAGCCAAATACAGGCCGGACTGGACCCCAGACAGCACTCACCTCATGTAAGTAGAATAGGTCGATGTCTTACCGGGGAGCTGTCGCTGTGTCATCTTACCTCAGGGGCACCTTTTTGGAATATAGAGTGAGCCTAATAGTGGACCTGCAATTATTGCTGGAGTTCTTGAGTGCATTAGGACCCGCTTCTTTTCCACCTTTATAATGAGCAATTCTCTTCCCAGGGCTATAGTTAGTGTAGGGATTTTTACCTACCCAGGAATGAGCGAAGCACAACCGTGAGGTTGTGGTACTTTTGGATTAGGGTCAGACTAACGGATTTTAGCTTAGGCTTCCCCAATATTATCCTTCTATCTGCCAATTTTCTCGTGGTTTCTCATGTAATGCATACATTGTGATGATCTGTTATTCTATATATTGCTATTTAGATTATTTTGTTAGGATGGATTATTTATCCATATTTATGATAATGAGTTTAATCAAATTTGGCTTTTTAATGAGAAGGTTTGTGAGTGGCGATCATTTTTAATAAATTTTTACTTATTTAGTTTAAATAAAATACTTGAAATTAATTTAAAATGAAAGATGTTCAATATTTCGAGTTCATACACATCACATCTGAACTCTTCTGTTGTGACAGTTTTGTTTTTTTTTTTGTTCTTGTTTTGTTTTCTATTTTCCTGACTCCGAATCAACCTCATCATCTCTATATGAAGATTGTTCTGGTGTTGTAAAGCAGGATTGATGAGCCTGTGTATTATATTTACAGATGTGCGTTTGCCAATACCCCGAAATACTGTCAAGTAAATTCTGCAGGGGGAATCATTGTGCGG
>WWET01004505.1:24956-38184 GCA_011038615.1 Limnodynastes dumerilii | reverse complement strand
ATATATATATATATATATATATATATATATATATATATATATAAATTCCCCAATTACGTTGCGCACACCCTGTAGCTGCTCTTCTCGGGGCACAGTGGATATCATCTAATATCCCTAAACGTACAATACCTGATCAATAAGAGATATGGTAAAAATAAATGTGCGGACAATTCCCTATGCAAGTGCGTTTACAGGTAGATTCCAACAAAGGCATATATGTCGCATCGAAGATGCTATAAAGACCGACACAGTCGGTGGAAACGCATTGGCAGCTAGTGGTGAGATGTGATCCCTCGGTCTTCACTCCATTTCTCTTCCTCTCCCTCTCCTGATATTGAGATTAGGGGCCCTTTATTTTTCTCAGTATTGGCAGTTTTGAGGAGATAAATACCATCTTTGAGGAAAGAGTTAGGTGTGTAGAAGGAAGAGGGACCTCCCTCTCCTTTACTGGGGAGAAGACAGAATTAAATCCCTTTTAAGAAGATTTTTTATGTTGTGTATGGATGATACATTGTAAAAAAGTGAAGACAATTTTAAGTTTTTGGAACACCCAGTTTTTATTTGCAAAGTCAATACAGGCACATTTTATTGGTGAAATGAACAAAAGGTGGTATAGGTGAGTGCATAGCCTCTTTTTGAGAAATTGTTGGTGTGGAACTGTATTGCAGTACGGAGGCTGCTCCTTTTATGTTTCATGTTGGATAGTATTTCCCGTGGCTCTGGAAGGAAGTACCCGAAAAAGGAAAAACAAAGTATTTGTGATATATTACAAGAGGAATAAAGTGTGAGTAGGAAATTGTATCAAGAGTACTCACTGTATGTTGGAGGTATTGCACTAGGAGTGTTTCTCTTCTTTTTCTTTACCGTTTCCGAGGACGTTCAAATGGAAGCTAAGAAAAGAAGGAGAGATTGATTATACATGCTATATTACAAGATATAATAAATGTGAGTAGAAAGTCTTACCTGTTGTGTTTTATAAATCTGACTGTGCTGCACTAGGGGAGACTTTCTTTTTTTTCCTGAAGACGTCTGGGAGGACCCTAAAAGAAAAGAGAGATTGATGATACATACTACACTACAAAGATACATTGAATAAGGAAGAGAAAAGAAGAAGGAGAAATTGATCATATATGCTACATTACAAGACATAATAAATGTGAGTAGAAAGTCTTACCTGTTGTGTTTTATAAATCTGACTGTGCTGCACTAGGGGAGACTTTCTTTTTTTCCTGAAGACGTCTGGGAGGACCCTAAAAGAAAAGAGAGATTGATGATACATACTACACTACAAAGATACATTGAATAAGGAAGAGAAAAGAAGAAGGAGAAATTGATCATATATGCTACATTACAAGACATAATAAATGTGAGTAGAAAGTCTTACCTGTTGTGTTTTATAAATCTGACTGTGCTGCACTAGGGGAGACTTTCTTTTTTTCCTGAAGACGTCTGGGAGGACCCTAAAAGAAAAGAGAGATTGATGATACATACTACACTACAAAGATACATTGAATAAGGAAGAGAAAAGAAGAAGGAGAAATTGATCATATATGCTACATTACAAGACATAATAAATGTGAGTAGAAAGTCTTACCTGTTGCATTGCTTGGCAAGTCTGTCGGTGCTGCACTAGGGGAGTTTTTCTTCTTTTTCCCTAAAGTTGTCTGAGAGGATCCTGAAAGAAAAAGAGAGATTGATTATACATGCTACATTATAAAGACATGCTAAATGTGAGTAGAAAATCTTACTTGCTATACTGTCTTGAAGTTTGATGGTGTTGCACTAGGGGAGTTTTTCTTTGTTTATTTCCGGTTTGATGATGCCATACCTATAAGGAGGAGGAACAAAACCTATACAGTAGAACAAAAGGAGATAAGAGAAAAGGAGAAAGAGTGGATCATTTTTTCTTTGGATGAAAGGAGAAGTCCTACAGACTGATTTCTTCTGATCTGTACAGCACCCCCCAATCAGATTCTAGCGGACATTCTCTAGTTGGTAAAAGGAAAGTGAGAGCTAGAATCTGATTGGTTGCTATGGGCAATATCTCCACTTTTCCAAACCCGCAGCTTAGTAAATCTGGCCCTTGGAGGTATAAACGCAGCAGCTTATACCAGTTTGCATGTTAAAAATGTGCGTGTTTTTTTATTTGTAATTAAAGCCTTAAAATTATTAAAATAGTCTGTTAAATAATGCCTGAATAAATGGCAATCCGCTGCTTATCAGGTTTACAAAATCTCAAACACGAATTATATGTTAATAATGTGTTTTAAAAATTCATTGATGTTTCACTTTAATGTTTCAAATTTAAAAACAAGTATAGGACTGATTTTCTACTAAAAATAGGGTCATTTATTGAATAACAGATCTCCTCCATTTTACACTTACAGTAGATCTGAGCTGGTGTCAAATTTTATTTGGAAGCATAGGAATTCCAGCCAGTTACTGCTTTCACAGCAGCACTAAAGCACTAAATAATACGTTAAGACTGGCGGATATGCAGTAGTGCACCCATCTTTCTATGCTCGCTCCTGTTCTGCACAAGCAGTTCTGTATGGGAAAAATACGCAACCACAGCTCTGAATCAAGTACTACATGTCTAGTGGTAATATGTAACATTTTACTTAAAATGGCTGATATCCAGTGACCTTGCCACTGTTTATGTCTTTACTACTTATGGTTACAAACTTGACAACAGTGTCTCATCCAATGTGACATGATCTGATTCTGCACCATTGATCTTAATGCTTTCTGAAAGAAATCTAGTAAAACTCTTTAACTGTTGTGACCTGTTCAGTAGGGTCTTCTTACATTTTGCTTTAGAACAATCACATATATACAAGTGATAACATTTAGTATTTTTTGAACGGTGATATTTAAGCAATAGTTTGTGCATTAAATTAAATTTTTTTTAAAATGAATAACTATCATAAATTAGTAACTAATTTTTATTATTTTTTAATGAAGAGCAAGAGATGATGAAGGTAACTAAAATGCAGTGAAGAGAGTTCTGCTTATTAACAAGATATATTTCAAGATGGCTTTTTGTTTATAAATGTATGACATTAAAAATTTGCATTTGCAAACGTAAAAACAAAACCAGATTTACATTAGGCTTTTTATCTCTTCCCAAGTGCTCTGACCTAAGGAAAAAACTTTTTTGTTAACAGAGGATCCTTGCCCTGTCTCCAACAGATTCTCTAATTCCAGTCCGGATAAGCCCTGCAAGCTATCACAAGTTTCAGAGGTAGTCCCCATCCACCACTCTCGCTGGAGGAACGTCAATATAGGATAGATCACAGACTTTGTCTTTACTGTGCCGGTACTGAACACTTTTAATTGTCTTGTCCCATACGTAAGCCCAGACATCTACAACTTGGGAATCGGGGGTCAAGTCTTGCAACCCCAGACGGGGTGTCAAGTCCTGCAACCCCTGATGGGGTGTCAAGTCCTGCAACCACATGCGGGGTGTCAAGTCCTGCAACCCCAGGCGGGGTGTCAAGTCCTGCAACCCCAGGCGGGGTGTCAAGTCCTGCAACCCCAGGCGGGGTGTCAAGTCCTGCAACCCCAGGCGGGGTGTCAAGTCCTGCAACCCCAGGCGGGGTGTCAAGTCCTGCAACCCCAGGCGGGGTGTCAAGTCCTGCAACCCCAGGCGGGGTGTCAAGTCCTGCAACCCCAGGCGGGGTGTCAAGTCCTGCAACCCCAGGCGGGGTGTCAAGTCCTGCAACCCCAGGCGGGGTGTCAAGTCCTGCAACCCCAGGCGGGGTGTCAAGTCCTGCAACCCCAGGCGGGGTGTCAAGTCCTGCAACCCCAGGCGGGGTGTCAAGTCCTGCAACCCCAGGCGGGGTGTCAAGTCCTGCAACCCCAGGCGGGGTGTCAAGTCCTGCAACCCCAGGCGGGGTGTCAAGTCCTGCAACCCCAGGCGGGGTGTCAAGTCCTGCAACCCCAGGCGGGGTGTCAAGTCCTGCAACCCCAGGCGGGGTGTCAAGTCCTGCAACCCCAGGCGGGGTGTCAAGTCCTGCAACCCCAGGCGGGGTGTCAAGTCCTGCAACCCCAGGCGGGGTGTCAAGTCCTGCAACCCCAGGCGGGGTGTCAAGTCCTGCAACCCCAGGCGGGGTGTCAAGTCCTGCCTCACCGCACTGCCCAGCCTGAGGCGCCTCACCGCACTGCCCAGCCTGAGGCGCCTCACAAAGCTGCCCAGCCTGAAGCGCCTCACAGTGCTGCCCAGCCCGAAGCGCTTCACAGAGCTGCCCAGCCCGAGGTAACCAACTTAAATGCCGCCTGTCCGGTCTCCAGTCCTAACCATGCCATCTCTGTGGTTGGTGCTTGTTCTGCTGCATCCACTGACCCTGCACCTGCTGTGTCCGCTGAATCCATGATTTCAAGCCCTGAGCTCACTCCTTGGACTGAGGAATTTTTTTTTGAGGAACATCATTTCTTTGATGGGGACTTAATGCCCTAGTGGAAATAATGGGGAACAGGATGCAGGATTCCACTGGTTGGACTGAAAGGGACATAGTAGTTACAATACTTATGCGGTTTAGGGAGGAGCCCTTAATTTGGGCAGGACATCTTGTAAGGATTCAGGATCCCATCCTTGGGAATTTCTTTGCCTTTTTTCAAGAGGTCGTCAGGAGATATGCTCCTCCAGAGGCAATTTCTCATCTCTTCTCTGTACCAGTCACACCTCCAGCTACTGCTAGCAATACCATCTGTGTGGGTTCCATCCTAACAGAAGCATTAAGAGCCCAGGGACCTCCACACCCACTGCCTTCTGGTACTTCTTCTAAAAAGAAGAAAGCTAAATCCAAGAGAAGGAGATAGCCTCTTAGATGTTTTTTATAGTTTCCAGGAGGCGTCTGGAATCCGCCTTCCGGAGGGGAGCATAATGTTACACTCTGCAGGTTCATCCTAGCAGAGTGTGTGTTATTCCTTGCTAGTTTTCTATGTGTCTGTTTCCCCCCAGCTGCAGGTTAATTAATCTCTGTAGGTGTGTCTGTCTGCCACAGCTGATTGGGGGAGTTAACCTTAAATAGCCTCCTGCTGGAACATTCTCTGCCGGTCATAGCTTCCAGCTTCTGTGTCTCAGTATTCATAACACTGGGAGAGAACAGCCCTATCAAAATAGGGCCATTCTTGACAGGGGATCCACAATCCTTTAAGAATACACATCTAGCACACATCCTGTATTGCAAAAGCAGTAACCCCAAAATTGAAATCACTCTTTTTCAGTCTGTCAATGGGTTGATGATGATTCCTTAATTATAAAAGGAATCGTTAAAACAGCAAATGAAGCAGACCATATATATAAAATACAATTCATTAGTGTTTCATTGGGTTTAAACAGGTATAAATGTATTTGGTGTCTTTGCAAATACATCACTGCACATATGTAAAATCTGTAGTTTGTCAACCAAAATGGCATGTTTTCTGGCACATCTTTACAGAACAATATGATTTCCTATCTTATTTCTCTGCTGTCTCTCTTTACCTCTGTGTGGTCTCTACCTCTAATATCATGTCTTGAGGTATAATTCATGCCTTTCACCAGGGTGAGAAATCAGCACACTGATCTTTATGGGGGTAAAGTAGAGATGGTGTAGAGGAGATGGTGTAGATGAGTACGTGCAGCTGTACCCACTGATACCCAAGATACCAGGATTTGCAATGCTAGAAAGAGGTGGGTATGGAGTGCTCAGTACTAGGGTATGCAATGTGAGGACAGGTGTTGTATGGTAAATACAACCTTGTTGGGTTACCTCTTTGATGGGGCTGTTTCCTCCTGAGCTGTCGCATTGTTAGTCATTACCTGGGTAACGCTTCCCACACTGGCTGCGGCAGGCCCGCCTTCTGCTCACGCTCTGCAGTGAGGAATCCACAAACACTATGATGCTGGTTTTTTTACTTTTATTCATAAAAGTAAAATCATAGTGTCCGTGGATTCCTCACTGCAGAGCGTGAGCAGAAGGCGGGCCTGCCGCTGCCAGCGTAGGAAGCGTTACCCAAGTAACGACTAACAACGCAGCAGCTCAGGAGGAAACAGCCCCGCCAGAGAGGTAACCCAGTGAGGTTCCCCTTCCCCCCTCGTTCCTCCCTCTCTCTCCACACACTTAGAGACCAGTGCAACAACACGCTGACCACACATCAGGGAAACCTGCTGACAACGCAACAACGCATCACTGGCCAGCAAACAGACGGGATAGTCTGGGAGCAGCACAGGAGAGAGCCAGATGCACAAACACACAACCATATTGCAATCTAATACTGTACTCACCCGAAGTACTACACTATACTCTTCCCCCCTTGTGTGTTCCTTTCTCTCTCCCTCTTCTCCCCTCCACTCCATCTCTTCAAGTCCTGCTGTTATCCAAGACCCCAACCATGGATCCGACATAGAGGGAGTGCACCACCACCTCCACCAGCAGCTGAAGGAACACCGAGCAGAGACACACATCCTGACCGAGGACCAGCAGACCCATCATGCCATACAGACAACGGCAGGCATCTAACACCACAAACACCGACCATCGGCACCACCGACGCAGAAAAACCGGCATAGCTAGAAGGGAGTGAGAAGTACCTATACACAAGATAGGGATCTGGTGAGTCGTATTACTGATTCCTTTAATACGCATTTAGACATACTACACCATATCCCCTCTATGTGTTCTCTCCTCCCCTACTCCTAGCCTGGAACATCGCTTAGGATCAAGGACATTATAGGCTTTTTACCAGAGGGTATCCGGATTTACTTCTAGGGCCTCATCAACTCATAGACATTTGCCATACAACACCTGTCCCCACATCGCATACCCTAGTACTGAGTGCTCCATGCCTTTCCCCAGGGCCGGTGCTAGGGTCCGCAGTGCCCCCCTGCGAACTAAATTTGCACCCTTGTTTAACAATTTAACACCAGTTACCATCCTAGATATCCTCATAATGTGTCTCCAGCCTCCAGTATCCCCATCATGCATCTCCAGCCCCCTAGTATATTCAAGCATATATATCCACCCCCTAAGATTTCCAATCATGTGTCATGTCCATCATGTCTCCAGGCTCCCAGTATCCCCATTATGTCTCTCCAGCCCCCCAGTATTATAAATCATGTTTTTCCAGCACCCCGGTATCCGCCATCATGTCTCCAGCCCCCCAGTATCCCCATCATGTCTCTAGCCCCCTCAGTTCCCCATAATGTGTCTTTATCCCCCCAGTATTTTCAATCATGTTTCTCCAGCCCCCCAGTATTTTCAATCATGTCTCTCCAGAAACCACAGAATTATCAATCATGTCTCTCTAGCCCTCCAGAATTATTATTCATGTCTCTAAAGCCCCTCCAGAATTATCAATCATGTCTCTCCAGCTCCCCCAGAATGATCAGTCTTGCCTCTTCTGCCCCCCTCTCCAGAATTATCAATCAAGTCTCTCAGTCCCCCTCAGAATTATCAGTCATGTCTCTCCAGCCTCCCAGTATCCACCATCATGTCTCTCCAGCTCCACTTCCATACACAGTGTCATTCAGTGATACAGGAGGAGAGCTGGAGGCGCTACAGAGAATGTGCTCCGCTTTTAAATACTATCTATAGTTGCGTGCAAACTGAAATCAGGAAACTCTCAGCACAATAAATATAAACAAAATTAGATTGTAAAGTGAGGGATTTATTGATTTAGTTTGAAATAATATTTTATCTACTGATTGTTGGTCCTTCACATCAGTGCCTAGCTGGGAATATAATGCCATATCTAAGAGTCAAACTTAGTGGTGAGGAACTTAGCCACACACGTCTTTTTAGAAAGTCCACCAAATGTTCATATTGTGTGAAGGTGATTCATCATTAGTATTTTCAAACTAAACCCAGACTTACAAAATGTGGACCACATTTGGTGGCCACTGTCAAAGCTGAAATTAAGTGATTATCTAATCGGATTGCAGTGGTTTCAAAATATAACAATATTTACTAATTTCATAAAGCAGATTCAGTTTGATAAAATGCAAGGTGTATATGCCTAATCCTAATGAAGATACCATATAATAATTATAAATGCAGAGCAACAAGGATAAGAACACATTGGAATAACAAGCAATAATAACAGTAATAGCATTATAGACATGGAAAGAAAAACAGAGATGAAGAGATAAAATATCATCAGAACCACCATCCATGACAACAGTATCTGTGAAACTGTAATGAAAACTGTGAAAGATGTTCTGTTGTATGGTAAAATGAGCAGGATTAATATATTGATCATGATATTGCTCATGTGAATGCAAGGGGTGGAAGTTTGAATTTTGAAGTGATGGCTTGTGCTAATACAGTTGGGAACCTTCCTTTGTCATGAGTGATTAGGAAGTGCCCCTTGTATTTATGCAATCCCCTGCCAGATCAGCTGTCATCAGTTTGTTGTTATCAGGATGTTCAGTACCACCCTGGGTGTAATGTGTATCTCTGTCCATGTATAAAAGGCAGACATAAGCACACAAGTGCCATGGTATCCTGTTGTTTATGTCATACCTCACTGAGGTCATTTAAAGTTAAACCTTCATGTACTCTGCTATAAAATCATATGCCCTGCTTCTGCTCTCAAAGAAAAAACCGCACTAGTCCAGATCATTTTTAAATCACTATAAACAGAACAACAACAAAAGAACTCTAGATTAACCAGAGTTATATAAACCACACTTATAGTGTCATTGGGCTGGATCCAGACCTTGTTAAGTGCATGAACTTAGTTACACCTGGGCTAAACCATGTTGATTTCAGGGGAGTGATATTTCATCTGTTGCAAACAGTGTTAGTGTTGAAAGGTGATGTTTCCTATCTCAAGTCTAAATAACAGTGTGATAGTAAAGCTGGTCAGTATCTGTGTGCAGTAAGCAATTTAAAGATATATCCCTGCATGCAAAGAATACAATTAACTTGGCTCCCCCTGAATTCAACATGGTTTAGCCCAGGTGTAACTAAGTTCATGCACTTAACAAGGTCTGGATCCAGCCCATTGTCATTGTTGCATATACAATTGGAGTCACAGTTTAGTTGTAAATAGGAGAGCAATAGGTACCCTAAGTATCAGTACATTCCCAGGCATACATATGACAGGAAAGTTACAATGCTGCAAACATCCACAATATGTCAGAATCGTTATAAAATTAAGAAAGGCAGTGGAGACAGCTAGCAATATACTTAGTATAAAGGTAGCCACCTAAGCTAAGATCACAGGAACCTGACCCTACTTACTAGCGTCCTCACGGGCGCACTTCACTCGTTACGGGCCCGTAGCTGTTCCTACGTTGTCTCGACCACATTGGTCAAAAGAAAGGAAAGAGTTGCCCATATAAAAAAATAAGTTTGGACTCTTCAATGTATTACATCTGGAAAATAGAAAACATAAATGTATTAAGGCTTTAATTAGATAACATCCAGGATGAATACGGTCCTATGCTTTTAGATATTGGAGTTATAGCACCCCATTCACACTTAAGAATGAATTTAGGAATGTTCCTAAATATACGCACGGACCAGCTCCATAAGAAAGATTCCCAGATACTAAAGAATCAAGTTAACCACACCACCAGCTTTGGGACTGCTAAGTACATATGGTTTTCTAGGTGCGTAGATTTAAGATTGGACTTGTTTCCTAAATGTGAATCATACATAGTATTGAGAGTCCCCACTGCGATCTACTTCATTATGAAGTAGGGACAGCCTCATAAGAATCATAAAACACAATCTTGTAACCACAATAAAAGAAAATAAATCATAATCACCACTATACAATACAGACATTGTTCTAACTCTATACGCGATACAATTCCCACTTCATCTAAAAAACCTTCACACAATACAGACTATATATCATTCATGTCTCTCCAGCTTCCCAGTATTCCCAAATCACTTCTCCTCTGCTCCCAGTATCCCCATCATGTGTCTCCATTCCCCACTCCCCAGTAATCCCATCATGTGCCCCCATCTCCCCCCTCCCCCAGGTTTTCTTACCTTACAGACTCATCCACCAAGCGGGTCTGCAGGCTAGCATATGAAGTCCCACGGTGGCCGAGACTGGAAAATGAAGTCCCGTGGAACTTTATTTCCCAGTCTTGGCCACCGCAAGACTTCATATGCTAGCTGCAGTCCCACTCGGTGGATGAGACTGTAAATGTAAGGAAAGGTGGCCCTCATTTTAGCATCCAGCCGCAGTCTGATCTGGAGTCAGACTGTGGCTGGATGCTAAAATGGTTCAAGTAGGCTATACTACCTCTTAGTCAAGACATCCCTTGGCAGAGCCCCCCTTTGGCTGGCACCCCTGGTGGGTGCCATCCTGGTCCAGGAGTAGACACCCTTTCTGCACATGCATTAGTGGTTATCAGCATGGATCTGGATCCTCATGATCCAGGATTCTGGGCTTGGTAAAGCCCTTAAGTACAATCGCTTATTAAGCACCAACCCCATTTTCCATGAGGCTGGTGCGTAACATTTAAGGTAGGGTCCAGGGTACAGAAGTCCCATATGTGTAAGGGGAGTTTTCTCCCCTCAAACATATGGAACTTAGAATTGCATTGCTGTCTGCGGCCACAGTAGTTGCGATCATAGCGGCAGCAGATTTTTTGTAGATAACTCAGACGTATACATAGTTTGATTACAATTCATAACCCCCAGAGTTCTGGAATATCATGAGATATTCTCAGGTGTTACATGCTGGCACCTGGACGTGACAGCGCTTACCTCTGTGCCTCCCCACAGCCACGTCTCTCCTCAAATTGGCGTCCCAGTGTTGCCAGGCAAGCAGGATGCCGGAAGCATGTCTTCCACTCTGATACACTGTTCTGAGACAGCATGTATTGCGGAGACCTGCGGCACACCCCTTCTGCCTTCCAAACTGGCATCCTGACATTGCTTAACAACAAGTATGCCAGAGTGCTGTCATGTTTGCGCCCAGACTGATAGACCAGCAAGCTCCATAAATAACCAGCTGACCCTGAGGTCAGTACTGGTTATAGTTTTTGCTATCCAGTTGTTTTTGGTTGCTGGTTGGCAGTTGTTCAGTGTTTTGCCTGTCTTCTGTTCTCCTGATTCCTGAGTGCCCTTGTTCCTGTTGTTCCTTCCATCTTGTTCTTGCGGTTCCTTGCCTTGTTCCTTGCCTCCTGGTTGCTTTTGTTCTGCTAAGTGTGCTGTGTGAAGTGTGTGAGTGTTTGCCCTTTTTAGTCTCAGTTTGTTTGGGTGTTGTTGCTGTATCACGGGTCCTATTTCTTGCTTTGTGTGTGTGTCTCCTACTTACCCAGGTGCATTAGGGTCTTCCCGCTCGGGGGCCGCGACCTGCCAGTGGCCTGTGACCCAGACTGTCCCCACCATTAGAGGCTCTAGTGAAAACCAGGCTCTGGTTAGACTCCATTTACTGGTAGGTGCTTCTAACATCAGGAAAATTCAACCTATTATATTAATGTGGAGAATAGTAAAGAAAAAAAAATCTCTTACACCTAAATATATTTATCAACAGTGTGATATGAAAAATAATAGTTTCTTTTTGTAAAACGTTATAATACTGCCTACATTATTGTACTCAGTTACTAATTTATACTGTATAACAATTCACAAATTCTTCAAAGTAGCAGAAGCACAAAACATAATTTAAGTCATTAACTACAATGATCTTACATTTTAGACATATCCTATAGTTAGAGGTGTTTTAGATTTTAATGTGTTGAAATAAAACGCACAAAGGAGTTGAGAAAAAAGGAAACATTTGTAATGTTTATTATGTGTATGTTTATCTGGAGAAGATAAAAAAATCTCATCTATTATGTATGAGATTAGTTATCATATTATTTCCCTGGAAGCAATGTAAGATAGACAAAACAGTGTCATTTCAAGCTGTACCTAGAAATGATGCCTTTTCTTTTACATGTTATTTAGTGCACATAATAAACACATAAAAATATAAATGCTAGTAATTGTGAGCCCAAATGAAAATACTTAAAAAATGCCATGTGTTCATTTATGAAATGTTTTATGCTCTTTATGTGTTTTGCCTGCATAGACATTAGCAGAATTTGGACTAAAGGGGTCAGATCCAAGCTTAATATAAGTAGCAAGCTTACATACACTAAGTACATAAGTCAGCTGTGAATAGGCACATTCCAAGCGGAATTTAGTATCGGGGGGCTGGAGTATGAGATACACATGGTGAGTGGGAAAAAGTATTTACATTTTACAGTAATGGCTAGGCTAAGTCCTTACATACAATTCAATATTTCGCACACACAAAGTTGCATGTGAAATACTTAAGGTAGGTTCCAGGGCAGGGAAAGGCATTCCACACTCAGGTGGATTGCCCACATTTCTGTGTGTGGAATTTAGAATAGCACATAGAATTCCATGGAAGTTTATGTACAGATTATGCCCTTAAGACTGGATCTGGTCCATGGTGTCAATGACCATCCAATGATTATTCAAGAAAGTTAATAGCTGTGACATATATTTAAATTAAGTGAAAACAGTGTTATGCTACTCCCATGTTTACCGAAAGTCAAGGTATGGAGTCTAACTGGACCCAGGTGTTCACAAGAGACACTAGTTGATCATCCAAAAAACTGGAGATTTATTGGATTTGTTTAGCATGGAATTTGAATTATGATCTTGACAAGTATTATATATATATATATATATATATATATATTTCCAAAATTGAGGTTGCTCAGATCAGTCTATACCCAGCAACTAACCATAATCTTCTATCTTTAAAATAAAAGTCAGAGAATTAGTTACAGATATCTGCAGACATGTAATAAGCCATCCGCCACTTACAAGGCTTCTCTGTTAGGTGGTCTTAACTCTAAAATTTAGAGTCCCATCTGTGGGTCACATATTAAATATTTTTCTAAATTGAGAGCTCACCTCTTATAGAGATAGGGCACCTGAAGTATAAATTACCATATAGATTGATCTGAGTAACCTCTATCTTGGATGTGTGTTTTAAAGCGTGTCTGGGATAGCAGCTGAGAGGGGGTGCTGTCTCAGAGTGGCTGTTTTGGAGACTTGGGGATCTCTATATGTGACCCACAATTGGGACTCTAAATTTTAGAGTTAGGACCACCCAACAGAAAAGCCTTGTAAGTGGATGGTGGCTTATATCACATATCTGCAGACATCTGTAACTAATTCTCTGACTTTTATTTTAAAGATAGAAGATTATGGTTAGTCGCTGGGTAATGGCTAGAGTGCCAGGCCATGTTTTGTGT
>WWET01004505.1:0-12578 GCA_011038615.1 Limnodynastes dumerilii | reverse complement strand
AGAGAGAGAGAGAGAGAGAGAGAGAGAGCAATGGAGGTTTCTTCAAATCAGTTTATAAAGCAATATATATTGCAGGTGCTCAAGACAAGGGGAATTAGCACAAAAAACAAAATATGACCTGGCACTCTAGCCATTACTCAGTTACTAACCATGATCTCCTATCCTTAAAATAAAAGTCAGAGAATTCGTTACAGATATCTGCAGATATATGATAAGCCATCCGCCACTTCCAATGCTTCTCTGCTGGATGGTCCTAACTCTAATATATATATATTACCTCTTTCATATGTTATATTTCATATGTTATATAACAATAGCAATACATGAGAATACATTTGGCAAATGTCACAAAGTTGAGAGTGGGGTACGAGACAATATACGGTTGAATATTCCAACCAACCTTAATCTTGTGAGCTGTGAGGTGGTCCAATTTGACTAGGAATGACTGAAAATGCATGCTATTCATATTAATAATGCTTTAGGAGCAAAAATACATCAAAATTACTTGATTTTAGCATGTTTAACAATTAAAAAAAAAATACACATCCAAAACCAAAACACGACGAAGATTTAGAACCAAAACCAAAACACGGGGGTCGGCGCTTATCTCTAGTGAAGGTGAAGGTATGTTTCCAGTGTAAAATATACATAAAGGGCCTGATTCAGACTTAAGAAAGTTCTTAAAATAAGAACTTAAAGTCACTCCTGGGCTAAACCATGTTGATTGCAGGGGGTGCCATATTTCACCTGTTTCAAAAAGTACTAGTAGAGAGGTGATATTTCTCAGCCCAAGTCTAAATAACAGTGTAATACTAAAGCTAGTCAGTATCTGTCTTCAATAAGCAATTCAAAGATGTATTCCTGCATGCAAAGAATACAATTAACCTGACTCCCCCTGAAAACAACATGGTTTTGTCCAGGAGTGACTTTAAGTTCTTATTTTAAGAACTTTCTGAAGTCTGAATCAGACCCAAAGAGTAAAAAAACATTTTCAGACACTGAACAGATCTGTATTTGTAATATAAACAAATATATTTATTGTAATAGCATGCATGTTATCTATCTTTTGGTGTGCAGCTATAGATATAAGTATGTAGAAACAAAGCAAGCATTTATAATCAGAGCTCTCTAATAATAAACATACTACTCACAGTTTACCGGATTCACAACCCCGAAATTTTTTACTTACATGACTATTTTTCCGATTATAGCTAGTACGCATGCGTATGAACTATTTTACGCTACCTATGTAGAGTTTCGTTATGTAGATTGCGTACATGCGGTCTTTAAAGACTGCATGTACGCAATCTACGTAATGAAATGCTACATAGATAGCGTAAAATAGTTACCATGCATGTGTAGTAGCTATGATCGGAAAAATAGGCACCTAAGTAAAAAATTTCGGGGTTGTGAATCTGGTCCCGTGTCTACTGACAAATTGCTAAACCAGATTCTCTATAGCTAAAAGCTGTTGAATTAGTACAAAAGGAAATTGTCATAAAAAGAAACCCTTTGGATGACTTTGTTTTTATAGGGATGGTTTATTTTTGGGATTTGTCTTGAAATGGGTGGTTCAGTATTATATTATATTGCTCCCACTATTTTTTGTATTATTTTCTCTTTCTGTGTATGAATCAGGTTTTTCCCAAATCTGAAGTTAAGCTACTGTTCTGTGATCCAATTGCTAGAAGTATGTTTTTGTTTTTTAAGTCTTAAATGTATAAGGAATAGTTTGTGCTTTATTAGGCATGATTGATATGGTGTTGATACTTATCATGGACCAGATCTAGACTTCAGTCTGAGATCCGTCCCAGAGACTTTTGTTTTTAGGTCCGCTCGTGAGAGGGAAGGGGCCTGCCATAGTCCTACCTTAAGTGTACTGTGTGTGGATCAGGCATGGAAGTGTGTAGACCTGCCTTGATTTGGGCATTTACATGCTACCCTCCACCTACCTTATAGAGTTTAGGAAAGTATAGGTCAACACAGAGAACAAAATTCTCAAAAGGTCCTCTTATTTAGCACTCTGAATCTCCCACAATTAGAATAATAGGGGATGAAAATAATTGAGACGTAATGATCTTTATTAGAAAAATAGTAAAACAATATAAGAATGTGGCGAAATGTAATTAAAACACAAATTCTACTGACAGTGGCATAGCCACCAATGAAAATGTTAAAAACACTGGAGCGCCACAGCCAATTTTGCCATATACAATAGGTCCACTTATGTGTGCACTATAAGGTCCCGATCACGGAACAATGGGGTATAATGTGGCAAGTTATAATGTAAATAGGAGGAATATTATTGATTAAGGGTATTGCCACTCAGGCTAATCGTCTCAGTATATATGTTCAACAAGAAATCCCTTATTAGGATATATATAAATCTCAGTGCCACATATAACTCCGGGGCTTACCCCATCAGTTGGGATCAAATAACAGCAGTATTAAATAGCGCAATGAGTAACAGCATCAGTGCTTACTGATATAATTGAGCTCACTGAGACTAATGCCTGTAATTAACAATGTTGCAATGCCTGCTTACACAACAACGTTTAGACTGCAACAATGTTGCTGTATCAATGAGGCACTGTGGCCAGTTAATATCCGTATGTAATCGCAGGCTTATCTTTGAAATGCAGGCTATATTATCAGTTAAAGGTCAAATAGCCAATAGTTATAATTATTAAGAGCTCTACTGCTAGTCTAATATAACTATGATGCTATGAGCGATTATGGCAGAGTTTAGGAAAGCAAAGGGGATGTCCCACCCTTTCGCCAGTTCTACTAGCGTACGGAAACCAGTTAATGACAAGGTATTACTGTGGACCATAGATATTGTCCTCTTTCATATGTTATATAACAATAGCAATACATGTGAATATATTTGGCAAATGTCACAAAGTTGAGAGTGGGGTACGAAACAATATATGGTTGAATATACCAACCAACCTTAATCTTGTGGGCTGTGAGGTGGTCCAATTTGACTAGGAATGACTGAAAATGAATGTTAATCATATTAATAATGCTTTAGGAGCAAAAATACATAAAAATTACTTGATTTTAGCATTTTTAACAATAAAAAAAAAAAATACACATCCAAAACCAAAACACGACGAAGATTTAGAACCAAAACCAAAACACGGGGGTCGGCGCTTATCTCTAGTGAAGGTGAAGGTATGTTTCCAGTGTAAAATATACATAAAGAGTAAAAAAACATTTTCAGACACTGAACAGATCTGTATTTGTAATATAAACAATTATATTTATTGTAATAGCATGCATGTTATCTATCTTTTGGAGTGCAGCTATAGATATAAGTATGTAGAAACAAAGCAAGCATTTATAATCAGAGCTCTCTAATAATAAACATACTAATCACAGTGGACCGGATTCACAACCCAAAATTTTTTACTTGCGTGACTATTTTTCCGATTATAGCTAGTACACATGCGTAGTAACTATTTTACGCTACCTATGTAGCGTTTCGTTATGTAGATTGCGTACATGCGGTCTTTAAAGACTGCATGTACGCAATCTACGTAATGAAGTGCTACATAGATAGCGTAAAATAGTTACCATGCATGTGTAGTAGCTATAATCGGAAAAATAGGCACATAAGTAAAAAAAATTTGGGGTTGTGAATCCGATCCCGTGTCTACTGACAAATTGCTAAACCAGATTCTCTATAGCTAAAAGCTGTTGAACTAGTACAAAAGGAAATTGTGATAAAAAGAAACCCTTTGGATGACTGTTGTTATAGGGATGGTTTATTTTTGGGATTTGTCTTGAAATGGGTGGTTCAGTATTATGATATATTGCTCCCACTATCTTTTTATTTTTTCTTTCTGTGTATGAATCAGGTTTTTCCCAAATCTGCTGTTTAGCTACTGTTCTGTGATCCAATTGCTATAAGTATGTTTTTGTTTTTTTTAAGTCTTAAATGTATAAGGAATAGTTTGTGCTTAATTAGGCATGATTGATATGGTGTTGATACTTATCATGGACCAGATCTAGACTTCAGTCTAAGATCCATCCCAGAGACTTTTGTTTTTAGGTCCACTCGTGAGAGGGAAGGGGCCTTCCATGTCACTCCCCTCTCATGGGTGGACTTGGCAGCATTTATGCTGCCATAGTCCTTCCTTAAGTGTACTGTGTGCGGATCAGGCATGGAAGTGTGTAGACCTGCCTTGATTTGGGCATTTACATGCTCCCCTCCACCTACCTTATAGAGTTTAGGAAAGGGGATGTCCCACCCTTTCGCCAGTTCTACTAGCGTACGGAAACCAGTTAATGACAAGGGGAAGACACGGATCCTGTATGTATAGTATTACTATACACGTGCTCAACATTAATAAGGATTGTATGCGGAGTCTGACAGCTATCCTTGTGGTTTCTCATTAGCGCACCAGTGTTGTGGTATGAATTTTTTATTTAAGTTTACAAAATGACACATACATATGCATGATAACGTGTAAGTGCTGGGTTTTCTAAAACCATCTATAAACCCCTTTAATGACAAATGTACCCATGGCAGCTATACTATACACAGAACAGCAGTGGATGGGACTTCCCAAGTATTTTGCAAGTCAGAAGCATAAAATAGGCCCTGCTCTATCTACATCAGAACCATTAGGGGATATGATATAATAGTAAATTTATGTTTTTATGTTAGTTACTTTTCTTTTTAATGTAACTGTGTGCTCAATAACTACATTTTTTCTCGTTTAGTGCAAATTAAAAACAAGTCCTTTTGTCTGTAGTTGACATTTATGTTGTATATATTACGAGGTTATTGAAGACAGCAAGAGCACCACCTGAAAATAGCATCCCGGAAGAAAAGCCTGCTGTTGCTATTGCTTCCAGTGCTTCTCAATCAACCTCTTGCTGTGTTCTGGGAAAGTCTTGATGCTTAGCAGCATTAGAACATCTCAAGTCTAAAAGCATCACTGTTAGGTCTCCGAAAGCAATCCATTTCTTCATGAATTAGTGCTATGTCCTGACATTTTCATTAAATTTGTGCGTGTGTGTGTTTCAGTCAAAAGAATACCACATGCTTAAAGTTTTTTTATTATACATTTAACACAAAATTAGGCTAAAATTTGATTCAAATGAACATAATTAATTTTAATTGATTGAGTAGTTTTCAGATATAGTATATTTACCTTGTAATATTGGCCACAGTAATGTTTAAAGATAAATGTTCGAAATCATATTTCTAAAATATTTTTAAATTTAACCAAAATATTTTAAGGAATAAAATAAAATAAAAACACTAGTTAATAAGAAAAAAAGTGTAAGTGAGGAATAATCTACAGCAATGAAATGCACATTTATTTTCATTGTCTAAAGCCAACCACAATAAGATTTCTTTGGGTTCCAATATAAAGCTCTGATATTGTATAGTATACATTCTACCGATAATCGGTATATTCCTACTGTTCTGCACTGATTCTGATCAATCTGGAAAACAATCTTATTATCGAGTCAATGTGCTCTAGGGCAGTTTTGTCAGTGCGCTGATCTGCCTGAATATTGTGTAGTGTATGGACAACTTAACTTGTGCTGCATTGATTATTGCTAAATGTTCATTTGATGGTATGGATTATTGTCATACACATTTTGGTTCCCAAATGCCACTAAACTTTTTTACTGTTTTCCATGAACACTTTATATGAATGTACCTGTGATTTTCCTAATCCTTATATCATAATTTAAGATTTCTGGGAAGGAGCACATCCAAAAAGGGGGCATTTTCCTATTGCTATGATTGGAAAATGCCTCCTTTTTGTTAAAGTACGGGCATACTATCAGATATCCTATACCTTGTATTCTTAGTTGTTTACTTAGAACTTTAAAATCAGTTTTAGTACAGAAAACAATGTAGTAAGAATTTTACACTAAGGGATGAAATGTTGTTTCAGACGGACACAAAAACTACTTAAATTAGGTGTTTTCATCTACTTGCAGGGGAACTGAAAAATTTCAATTGAAAATTTGTTTTGACCCTTTGTAAAATGCTTGTTTGCTGTGTATACTGAAGACTTGGGGCCTGATTCAGAGGCTGAAAATAAGAACTTAAAGTTACACCTGGGCAAAACCATGCTGATTTCAGGGGGGTCAAGTTAATTTTATTCTATGCATGCAGGGAGAATGCTTTGCTTTTACTTATTGCACACAGATACCTGATCAGCTTCACTTTTAAACTGCTAATTAGACTTGAGCTGGGAAACATCACCTTTTAACTATAATACTGTTGCAACAAATGAAATTTGACTCCCCTGAAATCAACATGGTTTAGCCCAGGTGTAACTTTAAGTTCTTATTTTCAATCTCTGAATCAGGGCCACTATTACTACCAGGGAAAGCAGTAGTAATAGTTCCATCCAACATGTACAGTGTTGGATGGAATTAGACAGACAAAAATCCTGCCTATAAACCCTGCCTAAATACAAATGCCTACCTCTCTATTAAGTTAAATGTCATGTTGATATTGATGAAGGTCAACAACAAGGTCTGGTTGCAGCCAAAGGATCTCAATTTAAAAATTGAAAATTTATAAAGGTAGATATTGGAACCAAATTTGTTGTGAAATCTTAAAAAAAAAATAAACAAGGCTTTATTGGAATTATTATATTACATTTAAAAACATTTATGTAAACTATAAAACAATCTATTTACAATTCATTAATTTTCTGTTGCATTTACAAAGCTATTGTTGTCTAAAATAGATGCATATCATGGGCAATATACTTAAATACTTTTACAATGCTGTTTGGAATAAAACAACTTTTAGACATGCAACAACCCTTCCTCGCTTAAAAAAATATTTAAGGTGTAGCATCAATCATTTTCTTTCGAGGCATTTTGATCCAACAGCACTTATGTAGAATTTCAGCACCATTTTATTTAAACCATTTAATGTTTTATCAGTGAAAGCACAAATGCTTTTATCTCTGAAATTGTCATTAGATATATTTAAATTCACTGCTATTTATTGCCTTAGATAGGACACTGAAAATGATTTTCTAGTGGTAAAAATTGCTCTTATCAAAGTTATCCAACTTTGCTTAGTAAAAATTCTGCAGCAAGCTTATTGATATGATATATAAAATATGAAGCATATAAAATCTCATTATTTACAAGAAAATGACTTAGAACAATATTACAAAGAAAAGTTGTATCATAGTAAGGCGTTTGATTTATTATATACACTGCCCTTGAGTAGATAATGTAGAATATAATTATTTCATATAATGAAAAGATTTGTTATGGTAACAAATTACTTTTAAATATGTTATAATGCCATTCCACAGAAAAAAATGCATTTCTATAAACAAGTAAGCTAATATTAAATAGGCACCTATTTTTCTGCTATTCTCAAACATGGAATTATCCTCTATATCTGTGGACCTTTATTAGAGTTTGAGAATAACAGCAACACCCAGTGAAAATCTGCACCTGAAAAAAACAATGTTGTAATATATTGCGTAGTGCACACATATTGGCAATGTTATATTGTCAAGGAATAAATTCCATTCCTATATTGTACCAAGATGACAACCTTTAACAGTCATATCCAAAAATGATATTCTGATTGTAATTTTAGCAAGCCTGACTCACTACTTTAGTACTATAACATTGGACTGATTGTAGAGGAAATCGAATAGCCTTGCAGCCTTTTGCCTTCTGCTACCGGTCCGACGTCCTTCCATCTCTGGATTGCTGCACTCTCAGCAGCTGAAGTGTGGGGCCTGCTTACCTAGAGAGACCTGCTGACCTCCGGTTCTCTCACCAGCTCTCCTAATGGTGACGCTGCTACCCCCGGCAAGAAACTCTTTGCTGCCCTGGAACCCCGACTATAATGACTGGGACTCCCCTCTAGCACTGATACTCAGCGCTATTGTATATCTCAGTCTGCAGGGTCGGCCATTTGCACTGTGGACCTCTTTGTCTCCGCAATCCTCTGACGCATTTCTCCCGATCAAAGAAAACCCTTGATCGGGAGAAACATGTCAGAGGATTGAAGTAGAGATTTCCTAAACATAGCCATGGGAATTTATTTCTACCTTGAAGGAAGTTATTTACTTATATTATGATATGTGTATTTTTATTTCAATAAATATCTATTAACTGACCATCGCTCTGTTTTACTGTTTAGCTTCACTTATGAGTTGGCTATATGGCTTTTAACAAGGTATTATCTCCCCTCTTGTTAAATCTTTTTAATGTGGTTGTGAATGGAGAATCTCTTTCTTCTGAAAAGCTGGAGGCGCAAATTATTACCATCCTAAAACCAGGGAAAGAACACTCGTCTTGTAAAAACTATTGTCCTATTGCTCTTTTAAATATGGACTTAAAAATGTATGCAAAGCTTTTAGCAAATTGATTGCATTAATTCTGTCTCTTCTTAACTAAGCTATCATTTTTATTGGAAGTATTTTGTTATTCTGATATTGTAAGTCCCTTCTTTTTGCTTTCTCCCCCCAATTTTCTTTTTTCTGTACCCCTCTCCATACTTTTGAAAATTTCTATAAAAAATATTTGATTGTTAAAAAACAATAAAAAAATAAGAGGAAATCAAGTCGAAACTTATACCTGTGGAAAACTATATTTAAATTATATTGTTGCCAAAAGTATTAGAGTTGATAGGTGATATTTATTATGCCAAGTATAAACAACAATTAAAAAGCTAAGCTGGTCAGTATCTATGTGTCATAGGCACAAGCAAATAATTCTTCCTGCATGCAAATTATAAAGTTAGTTAAGTCCCTCTGAAATTCAGCATGGTTTTACCCAAAATAAAAGTAAGTAAAAGTAAATGACCACCTTTTTTCCTCTGGGTCCAGTCCTTTCTAACTGTAATAACAGAAGCATGGCTCACAAAATAATAAACTACCTCAATGGCTGCACCTACGTGGACTCTATAACACTCATACCTACATGCCTGGAGACTAACAGGAATGTGGGAATTGACTACTTTTTCCACTAATTGCACATCTCTACCCAATTTCCCTTCACTTACTCTTACTTTAAAGTGCATGCTTACCTCCACAATGGACCTTGCCAACAATTTCTTCAATACATCTCTGCATGGCTCCCTTTTGCGATGCCTATAAACCTTTCTCCTTAACCTCATTGCTTCATTGCTTATCTTTTCACAGTGGATTGATTCTTCTACGCACTATGGTTACAACTGCATTGATCTTGTATTCTGTTCTCTATGCTCAGTCTCTGATCTCAATAACTCTTATTATTATGATCTTAATAGCTTTCTCCTTCCTCTCTCAGATTGTGTACTTATTACCTTCAAACTTCCCCCCACTAATTCTGCCGCTATGCAATATAATTCCACAAAAATTTTCCGAACCTGTAGAATTCTGTGCAACAATTTCTCTCTTTAGCCTATAATTTCCACTCTCGTGATATGACGGTATCTTGCCTTAACCAAATCCTGGCAGACGCTGATGATCAAATCGCTCTAGTTACTACTCAAGTAGCACGTTGACTTCAATTTCAGCCATGACACACTAAAGATACACAAAACCTTAAAAAATGTAAAGAAAGTTACTGGCGCAAATCTCGTTCTCCCAATGACTTTTTAACTTACACAAACACTTGTCATATTTCTAAATGCCCTGGACAATGGCAAACAATCCTACTTTCAATCTCTCATTTCTACTTAGGCCAAACACCTTTTTCATACACTTACTGTAATTCTCTGCTTAATCTTCCTGTGCAAAATTCACTAACTTCGGTTTCTGCCTAAGATCTTGCATCATACTTTAAGGACAAGATTGTTGAGATCAGGGACCAGGTCCAGACCATGGTCCAGGCATGCGCCCTACAGATGTTCTGCTAGGGATATGCTAGTAATCCTAGCGTACAAACAATCGCATGGAAATTTGTTTCATCTGAGCCCATTTCAGAGGAAATGGGCTTCCACACTGCTGCGGATCGGAAAATGTCATCATCTAACATAATACTCAGAAATTTTCCTCATTCTATACCACAAATAAAGATGAAATATCTGCCTAACATTCCACCTGACCTTTGGCTCCTGCACCCTCACAAGTCAGTTGATGCCTATTTTATGTGTTTATTCCAGCCCCCAGCACTTTCCATTTTCCTGTTTTTATTCCAGAACACTGATGACTTTATTTCTCAGCTTCCATGCCTCTCAAAGCTCTTTGAGAGACTTGCCTGCACTAGACTTATGCATTGCCTTTCCTTCCACAGTCTTCTGGATCCTCTTCAGTCAGGCTTTCTTTCCTCTACAAATATTCAACAAAACTGCTCTTAATAAGGTGGTCAGTGATTTCAGTACTGCTAAAGGTCACTACTCAATTCTAATTCTTATGGATATATCTGCTGTTTTTGACACTGCTGACCTATTGTTTATACATATGTTACAATACTGATGTGTATATATAAAGCTTAGAAACAAAGCATTGCTAAAACAAAACAATCTGTTACCCCTCATCCCCACATAAAAATGTTTTGTCGCCACAGTGTAAGAGTGAAGACTGCATCATTTCATAGCTTGTTAATGCATTCGCACTTGCATCTGTACATGATTAAAACATTAAAACATGTGCATTTAGTATTTTATAGATTCTGGAGTAGAAAATGTTGATTCATGATGATTTATTCAGTTGAACAGGGAAAGTGTCTGGGCAGGCAGATGTTTCATTTGATAAATTGGTTCTCTATTGATTATTCCTCTCATGCAAAAGACAATAAATGTATCCCAATTTAGCATAGAGATGAAGCAGAACAATATGTGAAACAGGCAAAAAATTGATTAAATAGAACAATGCAGAACCATAAAAACTACTTATACTGACCTTCAAATCATGCATTGATTAGATTAAAATCAGAGTTTTTGTTCCGGTAACCCTTATGACAGTTCATTTAATCAGTAAAGTCATGGCTCAATGTTACACTTTTTCTATAGCAGTTTCAAATATATCTGTACGAAGGAAAATAGCTAAAGATGAATTGAATCATGAATTGTCCATGCAACACATTGTAACGTAAAGCTCATTATTTCAATTTCTGTGCAACTCATCTGAATCAAAATCACAAAACTTATTCTGTTATTAGCTATTAGCAACACTTTGGGGTAGATCTTTTAATTGTATAAGGGACATAGGTTACAAGTAATGCCTTTATTATTTTATTTCACATTGATTCAATCTCAGTCATTTTCATATGTCAATAGAAAATGTCCATAGCATCAATCTTCCCAAAAGCATTAGAAACCCTCAAAATACTGTCAAGCTTTCCTAGTTGTTGTTCTTTTACATACTCACCTTAGTATGTATCATGTCATTATCAGTAATATATCCAATAAATGTTAATAAGCATATTCAAGTAATTTATTCCAAATAGCTTTCATCCTTCTTCTTTATCCTCATACTATGTAATACTAACACTGATCTATTCAGTCTCTAGATTTCACCACTCAGTCTTTCACAGTTATGCATAATCCATTCTGTCACTTATCTATTCAGGATACAATGTATTCTCTGCTGCTACCCTATATCAAGCATTTGTACCACCCATTGGTGCATTTACTGTTAGGCACACAATGTGCATGTCTAGGTGCTTCATTTGCTGGAAAGTGGACATCCCCATGATAGTATAGTAGAATAAGGACTAATGTGCTTGATCCAAATTTCTGATGGGTTATGGTGCCAGACCTTGGTCACAGTGGCTGCCTGACAGAGCATATTGCTAAAACTCAGTTTCTCAGCTGTGTGATGGCTCTGTCTCATTAAAGGGAAGCACACACAGAATAATTGTAAGTGAATACTTTTGTGTATAGAGGCAGCTGAAACCCTAAATGCCCCCCAATAAACCTATACTTTTTTTGCACCCTGATGGTTTTTATTATATTGAGGATAATGGACCTGATTCAGACTTAAGAAGGTGCTTAAAATAAGAGAAGAAAGTTACTCCTGGGCTAAACCATATTGATTGCAGGGGAGTCATGTTTCATCTGTTGCAAACAGTATTAGAGTTGACAAGAGGTGGCGTTTTCCAGCCCAAGTTTAAATAACAATGTAATAGTAATGCTGGTCAGTATCTGTTTACAGTAAGCAATTCAAAGATATATCCTTGCATGCAAAGAATACAATTTACTTGACTGCCCCTGAAATCTGCATGGTTTAGCCCAGGAGTGACTTTCTTCTCTGATTTTAAGCACTTTCTTAAGTCTGAATCAGGCCCAATGCTCTTACACACAGTTTTGCAGAGTTATACACCCCTTTGAGCTTTTAGGATAGCTTTTCACTTAAAGAACCAAAATCATCATTGATATCTGTCTAATAAAATGCATTTAAACAATAGGTTCTATTTTGTATTAATGGGACTAGCAAAATTACTTTTACTGGTGTAAAATGTTCAGCAACTAGCTAGGAGTTAAGTTGGCAATGAACAATGATTTTTCCAGATCAGGAAATCAAGTGATCTCAAACAACAAGTCTCTTTCTCTATGCTTCATGGTTCACTTGGTGAGCTTGGAGTTAGGTAAAACACTGAGGGCCTGATTCAGAGATACGATTTCCACGGCA